>JAZAYU010000901.1:0-126852 GCA_038501625.1 Corbicula japonica | reverse complement strand
ATCATCTAATTCTCTCTCTCTCTCTCTCTCTCTCTCTCTCTCTCTCTCTCTCTCTCTCTCTCTCTCTCTCTCACACTCTCTAGAACACATGTCGATTTCTAATCTCTCTCTCTCTCTCTCTCTCTCTCTCTCTCTCTCTCTCTCTCTCTCTCTCTCTCTCTCTCTCTCTCTCTCTCTAGAACACATGTCGATTTCTAAAATAGTACACGCTTATTTAATGTAAATTATAAACACACAGTCAATTGAATTCAATCGGATATTATAAAATAATACTCATATTTTGCATGCTATTCATTAAATATATTTGTATCATTAAATACTAAAGTTGTACAGCGTTCTATACCTAAAGATGCAATGTATGCTTTCCTTTTGTTGTAACCCTGAAAAAAAAACATGTATTATTAGAAAATACACAATGTTTAATAGTATATATATTGCATTGCACCTTTCCGAAAGCATTTACATATTAAATATTATATATACGCGACCTTAGTGTTTTAAATTAAAGATTAAAGACTAAACTCAAATTGTTTCCGCACACTTGTTCTTTACTATCTTACTGGAAAATGTGCTTTTATGTATAAGCTTTTAAATTATATATAAATGTTTAATACATGTATGTTTCGGCATTAAACAGTTTACCATGTACATGTACATACTTACGTTTATAAAACTTGCATTAATAAAGTCTGAGGGGCCATCTTTTAGAACAACGCGTGTCTCGCCATCTTAAATTAAGTCAAAGATGCTTACAAGTATATTAACTCAATGTGCTAGTTGCTATTTATTCGTTTTTTTTAAATTATTCGGACTTACAACAAACATCTACAACTCGACTAAATAGTGTGTGTTTTTATAATTGAGTTAAAACAGCTTACATATACTTACATTGTACCATTTTCTGTCCCTCCTTATTTTTATATTACTATTATTTGTAAAAGATTGACCGTGCCAATATCTCTTTTTAGGCCGGTGGCCAGGAACATGTTTGCTCCCCCCCCCCCCTTAGGGAATTTTGTAGACATGATTTTTCTGAAAGCCTGTTATGTCCTGGATATTTTGCAGTTTGTTTGCACTCTGGCGAGTGGGGCATAAGGGTGTTACGGAGGTTTTAATATGTTACCCCTAAAATTTGTAGAAAAAATATATGGATTTTGAATCTTTAATTCTGCTCTATTCCAGATACGATTTAATAAAACTTGTATTTTTATATAAGGATGAAGTATTATCTGTTGATTGATGTAGTTTTCATTTCAAAATATTTGCACTTAAGTAACATATTTAGTGTATAACATACATAACCCTAAAAAGATGAAATTGAAGTCAGAAACTTACCTGTAGGATTTTTATTTGTAATCAAACTTAGGCAATAATACATGTTTTTGAAAGCTGCATGATCAAACAATATAAAACAGTTTGATTTTCATAAAAAATCACACTGGCAATTGTAATATTTTTCCATAATCCTATATGTTACCATATCGCTAATTCAAACATTATATTCATGTTTTGGGATAAACAAGCATATAATATAGAGTTTAATTACATTATTGAGCTTTAAAAATGTAAGTGTTCTTAAAACTTGCATGACTTCAAATTTTCAACATACATAACATATGTTACTTATTAAAATAAGGCTTATTTCCTTGTTTTTATTTATTTTTAATAGTGTTAGCTGATATCTATTTGAAGAAATTAACTATGTGTGCTCTGTGCAATGTCCTGATGTTTGTTAGCCCTGTGTAGATTTCTTATTACATTCACAGACGTTTTTTGTGACTAATATTACTGATTGAATGAAGTATTTTCTCTAAAACTGATATAGTTGTACAAAGAACTGATTACATTTACAAAACTGTATCACTACTATGCAATCATTTTAGATTAAACTGTAAAATAATAATTATAGTAAGAAGTTTCTTGTGTATACTATGTTATGTTATGTTATGTTATGTTATGTTATGTGGTTAAAATGTTAAAGTGTTTAAGCTTGTCCATTTTAAACCTTCAAATCTCCGTAACATATAATTCCGAAGTTACAATATTGACAAAGTACAATGCATTTATTAATTAAATTCTAAAACAAAATTTTAGAATTGGTTCCAAAAAAGTAAAATTACAAGAGATAAAAATATTGCTTGAAAAACAAACAAAAATTATTAAAACTAATTATATGTTACCTAATTATTTAAATAATGTTTTTCAGAAAGATCACTTAGAATAAAGAAAATAAATTTCAAAAACCGTGTTTTACCCGGTAGTTTGTATCTAGATTACCGTAGAGTCATTCATAATGTGAATATGAACTTTCTATAAACTATATTTACTAAAAACAAGGTTGAAAGCACCAGTTCTGGTCTTTTAGAGCAATAATAACTAACATTGCTGTTAAATAAAACATTTGAAATAAGAAAAATAAATTGTCCTAAATGAAACATTATTTTTTCCATTGTTCAAAGAATGCTTAAGAATTTGTTAAGAATTCCGAAAGATCTTTGTAGAATGTTACTTAAAGACAAACAAGTGTTAGAGAGAAACATCCTTATCTGAAAGACAATCTGTGTAATGCAGGTGATGATAAGCTAATAGACAAGTTAACGTTGAGTTATGTATAATAATTTTTTTAGGTAAAAATTCTTTTACTCGAGTAAAAAAAAATTGCTATATAATGCTCATGCTGTTTCAATGTTTTACAAATTCTACACCGAACCTTAGTACCGGTATTTTAGATAAAAAAAAACTACTTTTAAAAACATTTCGAACATCAGATAATTTAATCAGCTTCTTTGTGTAGTTTAAATTAAGTAGCTTTGAAATTTGTTATAGATCAACTTTAACATAATATAATATTATATAAAAATATTTATCAAAATGTTAATTAACTAATCATTTGCAGTTTCTTGCTTTCCTTTTCTTATTAATTTTGCTGATTATTAAAGTAAAAATTGGTAACATATTATAGGATGACTAAAACATAAATAGAACAATAACATGATAAAAAAAATGTTAATTTTGTTTATTCTTTCTTTTCTACATTTTGTAAGAACCAATCGAGAGTATCTGGACTTAGCTTTAGACTGGATGCAACAGCCCATGATTAATTCAAACGTAAGCTGTATTACAATGTTGTCACTGAGCCATATTGATAGGTTTATTGTTAATTTGAAAAGATTTAAAATAGGACGAACTTGAACCATCTACATCATACAAATTTATTTCAAGACATATTGAGCAGTACACAGATCATTAACCTCTAAAGTCTAACTAAATTTAAATTAAAAATTCATTACTGTTTAATATCACCAGCATCAATACCTTAATTTCCTTTTGTAACATAATTCTTAATATATATTACCTATTTTAATACAAGATAGATAAAGTGCAGGAAGGTTGGTAACTAAAATACGTTCTTTTGGGTAACATATTTAAAAATGGTGATTTATGATATGGAATTTATTTTAATTATGATATAAAGCTAACTAATCTTTAAAACTCATGAAGAGGTGTATTTAAAACAAAAACAATTACACCAAAACTTCAAATTTATTAACCATAGGCATAAGTATATGATATAGCATAATACTAAAGTCACATATAACTAAAGTTAAAGATAATATTAACAAAGTGTTTAACACAGTTTACCTTTAAATCACACAATATGTCTTTCAGAGTTTATTTCTTTATAATTAAGTTTACATGTATTTATAAATATTTTATTTGCTATCTTTGAGATGTTTTTCCATTGTTTGTTTTCAGATATTTTGGTTGGTTGGAATTTACAAATATATGTATATATTTACGTACATTAAACAAGAAATGTGTCTCAATGTGACTTTATTACATTAAAATACTGCATTCTTATTTATATTAATGAATTCAGCAAATAAAACAGAAATTACTTGCTAAGTAAGAAATGTTTCATACAACTTTTTAAACTAGGTTTTGATGTTAAATAACATACACATGTATCTTAATGACTATTTATAGACCTATACCTTAGGTTGCAGATGTTTTATTGCATTTAAAATTTAAAAAAAGCACCACCTTCCTGGGAAAAAATAGGTTTATTTCAGAACTTTTATAATTGCCAATTATTTCTTCAACGCATACAATTTTTTCAAAGGTCACATATTCAAACAGGCGTTACGGTAAAACGCCCCACTCGCCAGAAAGCAAACACATTGCAAAATGCGAACCATGGGATAGGCTTTCAGAAAAACATACCCTTCAAAATTCCCCCAGAGGGAGAGGGTCTATTGGCAGCTCAAGTTCTAATACATTTAAGGCATGTTTTCCCATTTTCTTTTCTTTCGGTAACATATTTCAATATAGCGTAACGGGCTTATGTCCCAATGTATATCACTGTATTACATTTGTCCTGAATTCTCATTTAACTTACTATATTTTACTTATAAGCACAAATTACTTGCTACTGCACGTAAGAAATGTTTCATACATCTTATTTTACTAGGTTTTTATGTTAAGTAACATAACTTAATCACTATTTTAGAGCAATACCTTAGGTTACAGATGTTTTATTGCATATGAATGTAGTTTAGAGCTTCCTGGTGTAGAATAAATAGGTTTATTTTAGAACTTTTACAATTGTCAAATATTTCATTCTTACACAAACTTTTTTTCAAAGGTAACATATTCAAACAGGCGTTACGGAAAAACGCCCCACTCGCCAGAGTGCAAACAACTTGCAAAATGCGCAGAATGGTATAGGCTTTCAGAAAAACATACCCTTCAAAATTCCCTTGGGGGGGGGGGGGGAGGGGGGTCTATTGGCAGCTCAAGGTCTATTTCATAATGTATGCATTATCTTAAATAGGTTTTCCCCATTTGACTGCATATTTAACTGTGAACTTGATGACTAAAATTTTGAACGCACATGGATATATGCCCAAAAAGCGATTTTTCAACACGTTTTCCTCCTTTTGTGATTCGTTGTAAGGTTTAAGAATACCCTGGGGTAATTCCTGAAATCAGAGATGTACATTTTCTGTATGTTATATTTCAAGCGTGATGTTTTTGTTTGATTTCAAATATTATGAGCACATATTTTTTGAAGTTTTAAGGTATCACTAACGTTGCAAATTGCGAAATGATTTTAGTGAAGAAATGTATTTATCTAAGAACGTACTAATGTTTGCATGCAAAGTTAAGCCTTACTCATGTTCTTTCGTTTGTTTTAGTATGTATTTAGTAATTAGAACATGAATTAGACTTTAAACTGAGTGACCCCTTAAGAAATACATTCATTATAATGAATATCGTTATTTTTCATATTTTTTCTTAATTCTATTATTTCTTTTATATAAGATCGACATGAAAATGAAATAGTTTTGGATTAGGTTCAGCTTCTGGTCTGTTTTTTTTTTATTTTAAAGAAAATTTAATTTCATGATAGACGCCACAAACAATTCACGATATGTAAACCAGAAGCTTACTTCCTTGGAACGGTGTGGCCAAATAATATGACAGTCGTTAAACCAAAGAGGTAAACATAACGATCAACTATTGATTGGTTTAAATTCAGGCATGCAGAGCGCTGTAGAATATCATGTTGACAACATTTATATTTGAATTTGCAGATGTTTTTTTTACAAATAATGTAGAGAAAGTAATATTGCCTTATATTTTCTTTAGTTTATAAATGAATTCTCAATAACAGACAGGTAGTGAATACCCTGTTGCAATAGTGATTTTAAACTGCAACAGTACTGCAACTGTATTTTTTAACTTATCGGCTATAAAACGTACACACTTTATTTGTGATACACATAGCCTTGCTTTTAACGTCTTTTCCGGTATGCAAGTAATACGATCAGGATGTATACACATGAACAAAAGTTATTCCGTTCGTTAATGTTATATTACCTGAAATTGCTCGTCTTATTCTTCACATAATCTACCAAATACTGTACACTTATTTGCTTCTGCGAATGTTCAATCGTGCTGTATTCCGTGCGATCTCCGGATGTTGTCGGAGTGATATATAATGGCTAAAAATGGTATGAATGTCATGAACTTCTGATGAAAAATGGAGAAAGTAAGGCATTGTGTAACATGCATGAGTCTTAAAAGTCCTTGGCCATGTATAAACCTAATTATAGAGGTGCATGTGCTGGCTGTGGATAATATTAAATGTATGCTTTAATTTATAATCAAGTAAAAGCGTTAACAGTGTAGAAGAGAATGCATCCCTGATTTTTATTCAATCATTATCATTTATTTCAACATAAATGTTTTCTGATCTATAATAAACCAGAATATTACCAAAGACATCCAATTGCTTATGTTGCTAAATATTTATAATATTAAAACAATAAAAGTTTAAGCTTCAAGAAGATATCAAAAGCATTTAATAACAAACTTAAATATTTAATTGTCATTTGTTAATTACCGACGGGTGTTTCTTAATTTGAACAATTTGAAATAAAATATTTGCAAAACGCCTGTTCTGTTATACTTGTTAACGCACATGTTTTATTTATATTGAACAGTTTCCGAACAGCGACTCTGGTCATTGGTTTGGAAATTATTTTAGTCTACACTATAGTTCTTCACTTACTGTGAGGTAATCTTCAACAGAAAACTCCTCTAGATCGCTGTCCAAATCAACCTTCCCTGAAAACACGACAATTACGTATACCATACTTAAAAGGTTTTACGAATAAAAAAACCAACAACTTGCAAGTTCATGTATGTAAAAAAGCAGATGTGAGTGGTTTTGCTGTTAATTTAAACATTACTGTCCTAGTAAAAACATAAAAGTAAAACACAAAATATAAGCGTTACTGACATCGAATTTTGGAGGATTAGTTTAATAACTAATTGCACATATTGGTATTCCTGTTGATGTTTCGGGATGACTAAAATTATTTCGATTCAAGAATTAGACAGAACCAGTTTTAAGATATTGTTATTGACGTTAAGTTATTCACAACGCTCCTAACCAAACCGTTACAAAAAAAACAACTTATTTTACTAGAAGTAACTTGTTTTGTTTTCTTTTTTTTCAAATGGTATTTTGAATTATCAATATGTTTTTATTTCAGTTTTACAGCTTATTAGATTTTAGTTTGCCGCTTTATTATAAACATAACAAAAAGTTTTTCAAACGAAATAAATATTAATGACTCTAGATTGTCTTGCCTTCAGTAACTAGACATTTAGATGTGGATTTCCAGCATTCTTTATGAACGCAAACTTACGTACCCCTGGAAACTTATTTCAGACATGAATGGAATTTTGAATAATACAACTGAACGTTAGCAAGTTACCATAATGGAACCCATTGTATGAAGATGTATTTTCTGTCAACGACTTCAACCTCTAGGCCTTGATGACCTTTAATATTAAACACACAGAGGGACATAAAGAAATTGCAGATGTAAGTGATTGAATTTACCTAAGCCCTGGTCGTTTAGTAAGTTTGATATTTGTCTGACATCATTTCGCCGGTCATTTTGGTGTGTGCATCGCTGAAACATTTTCCTGCAAAAAACACAGGATTCTCGAAAATAAGAAAGGCGGTCGTATTCGTCAAAACAAAATTATGGTCGATAAACAATTTTGTACACACATCAAGCTTTCCTTTTAAAGTATGGCTTATCATAATTTTAGCTAGACAGTAAACGAGCTTCAGGTTATCTTAACATAGTAACATGTTTCATGTCTATTTCTGTCATTCGTTGCTGACCATGTTACCGATACACTTATATAAATGAATATTTTTACAGTTTGAAATATTTTATATTCATTAATATAGTTACCATAATTATTGTTATCTACAGTCTACTTACAATTTTTTATCATAAACAAGAAATATCTTAAACCAGATTAACGGCGTTGATACAAATTTTCAGTTCACATTCAGCTTGTGATTGCTTGAAATAAGTATACTTACTTACTAACGCAGCATTTATCCATTGACCGTATTTTAAGATGTTTCCCCACAAAAATAACTTCTCATAGTTACTGATAATTGAACCTGACGCCTTCGCATTTGAAGCGCTAACCACACATTTAGTTGAAAATCCAACCCTAAAATATGACTTTTATGACAAAAGTTACCGTATTGCTAAATATATTGCCGCAGACAATATTTATTTTGTATGATCTTTATGAATTACGAATTATTTGTGTTACGCTTCTCCGGAAATAGCTTGGACCTACGCAAATCATATATAACATCCCCCACTAGATGCCTCTCCGGTTAAAATAGGCGCCAATGAAAATAGTTTGTTTGATTTTCCCTCTGCAAAATAATTTAAAATGCTAAACATACCTTTTTAAGCATACATAAAGTACGACGAATGTTAGGAGCGCAATTATGGCCAATCCAACAAACACTCCAATTTCTGCTGCCGAAGTCTTAGCGTTTGTTTGATGTGTAACTTAACATGTCAGACCAGGTAAGTAGACGTAATATAATTATCTTGCAAATATGTTAAACAAAATGATTTGAATCTGACAAGGACAAACAAAAAATTGTAATGTTGTAAGATCTGCTGTTTCAATTATTCTGTTAAACAATTCGTTTGCTCGATCCAGTTTTACACTAAAAGTTTAGGCACTGTCGTGTGTAATGACAGTGACAACTCTCACATTTAAATCGTTTGAAATGTAAACATCATTATAACTTATTTATTTTGGTTCAATAATACACATTATTATTACTCATTGCATTGATGAATATAAAGTCAGATATTTATTATTGAATTTTATGATTTGTTGATTTTCATTTGTATATAATAACAGATAAAATATCATCAACACCGCAAATTGTTCTGCTGTTCAAAGGTGGTAACAATTCAGCTTCTCTTTTTCTGTAGGTGTTTGTTATTGTATTGTTTTATTTGAAATTAGCCCATACTTCCATTTCCTCTACTTTTCGGCGGCTGGGGAAGGCTAACTTATCTGGGTGTTGCAATTCTGATATATGCATATTTCATTTTGTATTTCGAAATGCAGCTGCAGTTTAAAAAATCACTACTACAACAAGATATTTCTTAACCAGTGTTTTATGAAGATTTGAATTATATATTTAAGACGACAAATGCAATATAAATGGAGTATATGAATTTTATGAAGGTTTCTAAAGAAATCTTTAAAAGGAACATTAGAAGTTCGATCTGGTTTTTTTTGGCATTGTCGTTATTCTTGCTGATTTGACTGTGGGAATTCTTGTGTAAGTAATGATTCTAAACCAGTTGCGATCGAAGATATGCTGCCTTTGAATATTATTCAAGAGAAGAAATGTTACCTTTAGGACACCAAATTACTTTTTTTAAGAATCAAGTTAAATGTAAATTTTAAATTATTCTAATATTAATAATAATTAATAAATTTAATATTAATAAATTAACTATGCTATAGTACAAATTATAGCCTTTATCAACTTAAATGATTTCATTTTTGTTTCATTACTTTTGTCGCGTAGTCTATGAAACATGCGTAATATTTCATCAAAAATAATTTGCTTGCTCACCTACATGAAATATATCAAATCAAAGTTACGAGATTTTTCTACTTTGACTGGATAAAAGCAATTACATCTACAACAACTAAAACTACCTATGGAAAAAGTCGTTTAGAAAACACATAACCTTTCAGACATTCTCCAGATATGTTATCGCACAGGTTGTCCTTGCAATGAAAACATTTGTTTTCGCAGTAGATCCCCCAGTATCCAACCACACATCCAATGGTGCATGAACCATCTGTGTCATTACATGTTCTATTCATACATGAGGTGGAACAGTTAGAGTCACATAACCTTCCATGCCTGTCATACGCACCGACTTTGCAAGTATTTACAATAAGGCGTTCGCACGTCTGGCATTTTGAATCGCATTTTGTGTCACATAAATGTCCGCTCAATCCATCACTACAACTCGTGTGACAATATCCATCATTTTTACTGCACTCCGTACCCATTAGACAGTTAAAACAAACATTTTCGCAAGCATTTCCTTTGTATCCAGTTATGCAAGCAAAACAGATGCTGGTAGAATTACATGATATACAGTTTTTGGGGCATTCTAAACAGGATCCATTGTCACTTAAAAATCGTCCTCTATTGCAATTTGGTTTTACACTCTTCTCTAAATAATTATAAAATAAAATACAGTGATTCTCAACATAAAGATAACAGCTTTATATTCATGGGCCTTTAAAATTTTAACTAGAACGAGCTCTATTCTGCTGCTTTTTGTGTTTGTCAAATGTATGTCGCTCTAACGAATTGTAAATATCTGAAAATAATAAGTAAAATAATAATTATAACAGTACTAAAACAAACAAATATTAAAAATTCATTGTACAGAATTATGTTAAAGCCGAATGTTTCTATGTACACATAAAACTAACGCATTTGTTTAACTTTGACCTCCCTAGCGTCATTGTTAACATTCAAAACCAACGTCACAGCGTTGCGAAAACCAAGTATAATGTTGACCATTACTTAATTTATCCGAGACTACAATTGTTTCATATTCCGCGGTATCAAGATCACTTTTCAATGATTTAATAGAAAAGCCCAAGACGTAAATGTCTGCAAGGCCGTGTGTTTAACTAACCGTAAAAACAACTCAAACAATTTATAATCACTTCTAACGAAAATGGATATTTGAGTAAAAAAGTATTAAAATGCAACTGTTAAAAATCCTAATGTGGGTGATTCTGTTTTATCAAGGTTGCAATTTAACAAGAACCTGATGAATTTTAAACAAAATATCGCCAAGAACTTAACATACTGTACAGCGGATTAATTTCACGGGGTTAAATTTTCGCGTTTTTTCGAAATCCGGGTCATTCGCGGGGTCTTAAATTCGCGCTTCGTCCTTCCAAGATACATTCTACCCAAACACCGTTTACCATGGATGAGAAAGGTATTTGCATTATTATTACAGTTCTAAATAATAACACATTCTAAAATCTTAAAACTGTTAAACACACATGCTATCTTGAAATAAAAGCGGTGATTTTTAAAACTAATATCCGTCAATCAAACCCGTTATATTTAAACCTGTTGTTACGCCTTTGTTAAGTTCAATGCGTGATTGCCAAGTCAATTATCGATTTTGAGTGCCATCTCCAATTAGGTATTATTATAACAGTGCCCTTGTGAATAAAAACGGTTCACACTTTCATGACTGTATGCCCACTTGATAAAGGTTTGTTTGTTACAGGCTCCAAACAAGTATTATGACAGGTTTAATGCGGATTAAGTGTGAAAATTTGTACATGTAGGTAATTTTCATAAGAGGTTATGGACAGGAAAGAAACACTAAGATTAAATTGGTTTTTACATCACCAAGTTGAAATATAATCGCGGGGTCTTAAATTCGCGGTCAAACAAAAACCGCGAAAATAGCGAAAATAAAACCCCAGCGAATATTTCCCGCCGTACAGTATCTTGAAACCACTTTAGCAATATTTCCAAGCATTATCTTTCAAAGTGCAAATTCTGATGAGAACCACTCTGTAGAAACTTTGGAATGGCTAATATTTGAAATATGACTGTTTTTCACATACCCCCAGCCTCACACCCACCCTCTAACATGTAATTTAGTAATTATGCATAATAAATAAATTTCGGTGATTCTTGCATATCTTAGAAAAGTTTAAAAAGATTTTAAGAAAATTATTATGAAAAGGGTCATCTTTATAAATCCGAATATTATTTTCAATTTATTGCTAATTTAATCGAAGATGTTGATGAGGACGTGATTATTTGTATAAATTTCCTTAAGCGACCGGTATTAAGGACATTGCTTTAATTTTATTACTAATTTCAGCAGTCAAAGTTTCTCAAAACAATCGATTTCAATTTCCCGTTCACACGTTCACACGTTTCCTTTTTGAATAAGCGGAAGTAAATGTTAGGTTTATACGCCTTTCCAATAATTCGATGAATTTATTTGGTTACCTCCCCTGTCTAGTCACGTGACTGCTGTACAGGAAAAATGATAGCTCGCTGTAATAACGTAATAGGGAATATGTACCTACAACTTTCTTTTTTATCATAAAATTCTTTTTTGAAAAATATATTTTCTCTTTGAATTAGTCATAATACATCAGCGTCATGATATTTTTGAAAATAATTTATAAAACAATCAGGTTTCTGACTAAAAGTGTCAATTCATTATTCCTCGCATTAAACATTAAACGACTTGAACTAACAGACAGTCGCAGTGCTCTCTTCACGGCTTGAGTCTCGTTTCCGGATTAGCGTGTCTATTCAACTACTGACATCATGTTGTGATTATGTCGGCGGCTTGATTTTGAAGGCGGCACGCCATAAACATGTCAAACTGTCTCGCACACGGGGTCATCTGTCAATTACTTAAAGGGGCAGATATCATTGACCAATAGAGATAGTGTAATTTCTATTTGCAAGGTATCTACACCTCCCAATTCTTAAGTATTTCGGAGTCCTTTAACTACTGGATATGCCAGCAAATGTATTTGATTTAGCACTTAAATGGATTCTTAATCAACATTACGACACGTTAGGGAAACAAAAGCCGTCAATAAGAAACAAATCTTTTCAAAACATTTTATATAAGTTTAATTAAGAGTTTGGGCTTTTATGCCAAAATTACACTCTGTCAAACCTAAGAAACCTAAATTGGATATGGCATGATGATCAACCATATTGTGATATAAATATTCCCATCTTTTTGGAAGCCGGCATCTAAATCCTTGGATTTTATTCTACGAATGATACTTATACAACAAACAATCAAATTACTGATCCTGTTTTATTTCAAGACAGAATCAATCATATTTGCTTGTGAAGTATACGTAACATTTTAAATATTCAAATTATTTATTCGTTGACCATAAACGCCTTAAATTTTTAGGACAATTCTATTGTTCAAATTTGTAAGTATCAACAAATTCAGATTGTATTTTTGTCTACAGATCATGTAACCAGATGTTGACATATCACGATTTTCGGATAATAGCGCATTACTAGCTTTAGCAAATTTGCAACATTTACACCAGTAAAATATATTTTCAGCAGAAAAGATATAAAGAAGAAATTGTTGTACATAATTGGTAAAATTAATGCTTATGTTTGTCCAAATTGCGTTTCATACTGCCTACTATCAACAAGAATGGTACATGTTCTGAAATAATTAAAAATCTAAATATCTAACAAATAGTTAACATAAAAAAGTCTGGCTAGAATAACAGACCAGCAACTTATTTTTTCACCGCCGGCGGCGAACGCAGACCTGCAATATAGCGAATAAGGTTAGCTATTATGTGCTTAAGCCATTAGCCCGATCGTTCAGCTATCCTGCAGAGCCTCGTTTTGGATTGATTTTTGGTCGCGGGAAGTAACTCGTACAGGATTGCGAAACTGTTTATTGGAAAGGCGTATATCTAACAATTATCAAAATATGTTTTTCTCTGTTTTACTCAATTTTATTTCTCGCAATGTCATTATTGGCCAGCAAAAATCGTATATGTTAATAATACATGTAAATGCTAGTTGCTTTTATTATGCCAGGGGAGGATTCGACAGTTGACTTAAACCACTTGCTCAAAATAAGGACTGTCTTTATTTGAAATGGGTAACATTGTATTTGACATATTAAACACATTTTATTTAATAAAAAGCAAAAGCACTGCGAATTTTCGAATTTCTTTTTGAATAGTGGTATAGTATTTATTGACGATGACTCCAGCATGAATCCGCACACCCTTTTCCAGATTAATTTAACTGTTGTTTAGATATTTACCTTCAAACTTGGCTATGAACGCCAGTTTTCTGCAGAGAAGTCAAAGACGTTCGCCGAACACTTTTTCGGGGCTGCTGAAAACTGGATTTTTCAATTTCACTTATCCTTTCAAACTTTTATTGGCGCCAAAAATACCTTTCCGGTGATAAAATATTTAACATTTGATCGTTTAACTTAAAACATTTGAAAAAAATCCAATCGAATAAGCGAATACAATTTTGGGGTCACCGTCTTCGATATTGCGTCATTGCCGTTTTCAGCATCCCCTCATAAAAACGTGTAAAGTAAACTGACGTTTTTGCAAGTTTATGACCCTTTATTTAAATTGTACAACATTACAGCAAATACAATGATTTCTGGTCATGTATGAACAAAAATTTGTTTTTCTAACATTCCAAAAATAACATTTTTAAAAGGGGATAGGGGATCTTAAAAATAGTAATAGCATAATAACGAAGTCGGTGACCACCAAATGTTATTGGCTTATTCGATTGAAATGGCTATAAATGTTTTAAGTAACAAAATCAAAAATTAAACTCGTACATTTTCACAATTTTGAAAAAGTCGACGGAACAAAGACAATCTCGATGTCATTTTTGACGCGAAAACGGCGTATAACGTTACTTACCGTTGTCAAAGCTTATCACAATATGTTAAACCTTAAATCATCGGAAAGGTACATGTATTTTTTATTGCCAATTCATCTGTGAAAAAATAAATGAAATTGAAAATACAATTTGAAGCAAGCCCCAAAAAAGTCTTTGCGGTGGGTCTTTGACGTCACAGCAGAAAACTGGCGTTGACAGCTAATTTTGAAGGTAAATATCTAAACAATCATTAAATAAATCGAAAAACGGTTTACAGATTCATGCTGTAGTCATCGTCAATAAATATCATACCAAATTTCAAAAATTAGAAAATTCGCAGTGACGAGTTCCATCTTTAAAAAAATAAAGTTAAACTTTGATATTTTTCCTACCAAGTTGAAAGATGGTTCCAATAAAAAAAAAAAAACAAGCATTTCAGAGTACTAGTGATCTGGTTGCTTGATCTTTAATTGCATGCAATGTATTAAACAAAATAACTCATGTTTCCAAGTAAATTCTTAAATATTCAAAATTTAAATGGATGACTGTTGTTCACAACTATCACCGATAAACAGTGAAGTTTATGTTGTTGTTTTTTAACTAGAAACAACAAATGACCAGTTAGAAAATTTGTAATAAATAAAAACTGATAAGTAAATATGCACTTTCATATTGATAGACTGAATTTTTTGTATATTCTAAAAGTGGCCATTCAATGTTATGCATATTTCACTTTTCTATCAGCAGTCATAAAACGCAAGTACATGTTAATATCAATCGATGAAAATTTAATAAGTTCAACTCGAAAATTAAGTTAGTACCATTATAAGAGAAAGTATACTTTGGGGCAACTTGCATAGAACAGCAGATGTTTTGCTCTAGCATTCATTAAGTCTAAGAACACCCGTGTTTCGCATTTTCGATTTGAGTCGACCACACACTGATCACAAAGAAATTTTCAATAATAAAAATAATATTAGATAACCGCCGGTGATATAGCAGGATTAATCACTGGAGGTCGTTATTTTACCTTATTCAAAAGACAGCCTTAATCAAACCGAGCCTGCAATATTTTCATATTTGTCGTGTTCGATGGCTTTCAAAGTTCCCTTTTCATCTTTTTCAATATCACAGTAGCGTTGTTTGTGCCGTGTGGCGGCTGTAAATAGTCTCCTCGTACATTCAATCCGTGCTGTGATCAATTACGTCCTTTAAAGGTCGTTGAGCACGATACTTATATACTATGTTAATATTACTTCTAAAATTACCTTTGTTTTAATATTTCGGCCAGTTTTGAGATGGGTGGTTTCAATTTCCCAGCCAATATAGATTTGGATATAATCACTCCCAATGATATACTTCCTGCTTTTTAAATTTTGCCTTTGGCGTTGTCTGTGATATGAAGGATTTATATTCTAAGATCCCCTGTCAAAATTCTATTCTGTTTAGTTCCGCCCATTGTTTTCTCGTTTAGGGCAAACCCATTCTTTTATCTAGGGACCTTACGCCGCTGAACATGGAATGGTATTAATCTGAAAATACCGCAATGAAGGTTCCGTGTCCACCGCCATATGCACACCATCGTTTGGGATGGTCAAAATTATACTCTTCATTGGTGTAGATATTGAGTTGCGCTCAACTCGGGGCTAGGCGGCGTGGGCAGTAATATGCATTTCCATTACTGTCCGTGAACAGGCTCAATCAAACCGAGCCTTCAGTATTTTCATATTTTTCGTGTTCGAAGGCTTTCAATGTTCCTTTTTAATCTATTTCAAGACAAAACGATTAGTCTGAACGCCCCGAGATCTCTTTAACATCGAGAGTGCATTTCAAAGGATCAATAGACTCATGACCCGGAATTTCAGGACCCTAAACTGACTGTAACCAAAGAATCCCCAGGCTGTCCATACGCTAAATAGTTAGACAATTCCTTAAACATAATGAGACGTATGCTGGAGCTTATATTTTCAGCAAACATATACATGTTACAGCCCCTGTATTGCACCTAGCGTAATACACGCGCGGGTCGTTTGCCGCTCGAGCCGCTGTTAGTCCAGATATAGCTTTAAATGTAAACATTTACGCTAAACGTTCATAGATGCCTGAAGTTTCGAGGGTACATGGCAAGGGACCACCCGAGCTATCACCCACAATTAACGGCCCGCAAACTTTCTGGAATTAAAGAATCCTTAGGCCGGGCCATATGGTACTAAGCGAAATTAGTCTGTACAATATTGTGTAATACAGACGTATGCCGGTGCTCATACTTTTAGCAAATTAAAAAGAGTACATGTTTTTCGCCGAGCCGAATAAATGAAAGGTCGTGTGCACCTGATGGGTTAGTATGAGACATTGCTTGAAAACTGAATCTGCTTTCACACTTCTACAGTGTGTTGGTGTTGAATTTACTCATATGTACATTGTAAATTAAACGGTAACGGAAAATATTAGTTCTTGTTGAAACTTGAAGGTTCCTCTCAGCTTTTGGTGTTAATACTCCACGTACATAATCATCAAAAGTGCCTTTTACTAACATTTATTCCAATTTTCCGTTCTAAAGAGACATGATAAAGACAAATAATATGCCCCTACTGAAGATAATATAATTTTATACATACTGATAAAATATCTTTCATGTTTGTGCTTATATAATAACAAGTTAGAATGTTTGGGGAGCTATTCCAATATTTAAGCTGCTTGTTTGCATGTTAATTACATGCCAAAGTAGAAACTAAAAAGAACGGCAATTACACAATTTAGAAATTGTATTGAAATTGCTATTTATTCTCAAAACATCCAGCCCAGATTCATTTGACCTTGTATTAAAAAGACATCCACGGGAAAGTGAACGTCAAAAATGGATAATTAAAAATGTTCTCCTTATATTAAATTTTGATTAATTTATAGAACCAAGTGATTTGGTCACCGGTCGCGAAATGGAAACATCGCTTCAAGGAATGTAGTTATATTGTAATCGAATGAGCAGATTTAAACAGGTCGTGTAATGTTCCCTTAGTACAGGTGGTTGCATATTCTATGTCAGTGAACTGGATAACGGACTCTCATATTTTTTTAATCTGGCATGCGCCTCAACTTTTATTGTCTGCTCTCAGGTGTCGCTGTAACCGCTCACAATATTTTGTCTGGAGAAAGAACAAAAAACACGGATTCTTGTTCCTGTAGTTTGTTCCGGTTGCTCATAAAAACTGACATTTTTTTGGTTTTAAAGTTTAACTATCCTTTTTTGATCAGTATATATTCATTCATTTTTAAATGTAACTGGAAAGTAATTGATAAACAATGTAACTGAATGTCTCTCTGATGACGTTAAAGATTTAATAGATGAATTGGGAACTTTGAAAGCCAACAAACACAATAGATGTAAAAATATTGCAGGCGCCTGTTTATGAACTGTAATAGACTTTACTTTACTTTTATTTCAAGCACTCGGCAAATGTTTGCCTTTGTATATATATATATATATATATATATATATATATATATATATATATATATATATATATATATGAGTGAGATAAGTAACCAACGAACAAACCTTCAGACATAAAGGAACAGATCTAAGCACCAGACACGGCGACATCGCCTAGCCAAGAGTGCTGTACATGGTTATAGACGTGCCATCCAAGTTCTCAATAGAGAAATTTTCCGGCAACGCATATAAACCATAACTATCCACAAATGACCCTCTGACTGCCTAGACATTTACATACACTTATTTTTATACATATACAAACATGTAGGACAATTACATATACACATCTATTAGCATCGTGCTTCCTCCTTTTTATATATATAATACAACATGAAATACGGCAAGTACATAAATTTACAAACATAGCAATTAACATAGACAAATAAAATGATATAATCACAGAAAAGGACAGAAATATGGAAAGCCGGAGTACACCCCCGTAAGTATTAATAATTTCCTATGCAATTCAGTTGACTCCAATACTTACGCGAAAATGATGATTCCCGCTATTTATAAATTATATCGCCCGAACTTAATAATTTTTCATCTAAAAACCCGCTAATAGTAACAACGGCTTTTAGTAGTTTATTAACTACGGGATTTATTAACTCCGGAGAAATTTCACCCCGCTAATAGTAACAAACCCGCTATTTGTAACAACGGCTTTTAGTAGTATTTACTAATACCGGGATTTACTAACTCCGGAGATAAATCTACCCCGCTAGTTGTAGTAATAGTAGGCCAAATAGCGGTGATTTTTAAACCAATCAGATGATTATCCGAAGTTAATTAAGACCAATCAGGTTCGTCTTTACATCTATGTTTACGTGGCTAGCGCAGGCATCTGTTTGATACAGATTTGGTAAAAAGCCTTCGACACTTCGAGGAAAATTGAATCTACAGACAAAGGTATAAATTGATTCAGACCTGTAATATGATTACATGGGTTAAATGACACCTTTGTAACGTGCACCAGACCCACCCATAAACACCAAGGCTTTTGGCAGTTTATCCTGGAAGCTATTGTCTTCTTACGATGATAGTGCCTAGTGGATGCAAACGCGATTGTCCTGACCCATGGCCTTATGATTATCTACAGAATAACGTTGGTGGACTATATGATAGGTTACAATTTATTGTTATATCCAGGGGCGTAGCCAGCGTTTTACAAGTTGTGGGCACATATAAGGGGTTCCTAGTGGCGTTGCCCCTTGCATGAGGTCTGGGGTGCGAAGCCCCCCCCCCCTTCCTACGTAAAAGCAGTGAACAAGTGGAGATTAAATGTAGCAGACTGCAAATAAAGTGTGACAACACAGAGAACAGGAACGCATTTACATCTGGCCATGAAAATAATCAAAATAATTATTTTCCCAGAAGCAAAAGACAAATTTGATTTGACAAAAACGACTTGAACCAGCTACCATACCGCCCCGTTCTGCTTTAATTGTATTATTGGGAGTTTTGAAAACGTCATTTTCTATACAACTTGTAGGGCCGGGCCTATATGGTCTTAAAGTAGCTACGCCACTGATATATCAAATGTTTTACAAATGATTTCCCTATGTTTTATGTTTTTCCCGATAAGCTCTGTATTTATCGTTAGCGCTCCCCCACCCCACCCATCCCTCATAACCGTAATGCAATATGTACTGGAAAACTGGTTTGAGTTGTAATTTAAAAATCAAGTATAATAGACCCCACTCCCAAATAAGGTGAATATAAACACTGGTCTTGCACCACCATATAATGTTTCTGGAGGCACCTCGCAGGGGCAATAATCTGTTACGCAAGGAGATTTATGTAGACGACTTAAGTATCTGTTTGTACATTATGTACAATTCAGGATGCGTGAGGTCTGTCGGTTGTGTATGTAAATGCATTAAGTGTTTTTAAGGCTCGGCTTGATCAGCTTCAGCGTCACAGTTCTGGTAGCAGTAACACAAATATACAAAATAAATATTGCAAATGTAGCTATACGTGCTTCAGGTGGCAATAGCTCAGTAGGTAGTGCTTCTGTCTTGGAAGCCAGAAGTCAGATATTGGAATCCTTGCCAAGGAATCTTTTTCAATCACAACTCTGCAACTGGCCTTTTATTAATGGAACTGAAATAAAATTATTGCAATGATTTTTTTGAAAAAGGATAAATTAACTGAAACTTTATTGATTCAAGTTTTGGTATTTTTAGTTAAATATTGATAAACAGATCATTTAGAAATATGCGACCAGAATTGTGTTTGTTGTTTGTCTGTCTGTGCAGTCTAGATAGGGTCTACTTCAACATTAGAGCTGATCGGGGTATTGGGGAATTATAAGCTTGATGCACTTGTGTAGCCACATTTTAACACCCAATTGGTCCAGGGGTCCTCTCTCCCAGTGTCTTAGCAGATTGTAACAGCAGTACTTTCTTTACTTTAACCCTTTACTCCATAAACACACCTTTAATGCATTGGCCAACCGTGTAGATCCAGATCAGCAGGCACATCCATGCCATCTGATCAGGATCTACACTGTTTGCATTTTGATTTGCTAGGTTATTTCAGACCAATGACCAGTGCAGATCCTGATCCAGCGCTTTTTTAGTTGATTTTATAGCCGTTATTCGGTCATGTTCCCAATGGCAAAACATATACTTTTTCCAAAATTTGAGAAGAAAAATTTCCAATTGAATCAAAACAAACATTTCTGATGAAAAACAACAGCATCAGCACTGCATCTTTTGCTCTTTAAGCCAGGAATTACTGACAATATTAAATATGGATGGCAATGATTAAAAAAACAGCAGATAACAGTAACACTTCTTATTCCCCAATGATGCTAAAAAAATTACTAGTTTCTGGCAATACAACGATAAATTTCCCAATTCCAGGGGTATGGGTCATATTCCCAATATGGTGAAAAAAAGCCCTGCAGCCTGATCAGATGGCACAAGTGTTCCAGCTGATCTGGCTCTTCACTGGTCGCACGGGCATAAAAATGGAGGAAAGGATATCAAACATAACACAGCAAATAGTTCTTATTATTTATGTATCCGAAATCCGTATAACCCAAATGTCCAAGTACAATGTAATATTTCAAACAAATTTCAATTATTCTGAAGACTTTTAAAATAGAGTTCTAGTTTCCAAATTCCTTTCCCTACTAATGTTCTATCCAGATTGTCCAAATAATACTACATGCACATAAAAAATTAAGGTTCTTTTTAACAACCAAAAAAATAAAGAAAAGAAATTAGTTTACCAATTATATTCTTTGTTACAAATATGCAAATTATAAAACCATAATCAGTCTTTGGCATGACACCTGCCAAAAATTTATCTTATTTCTTGTTGTTCTGTCATTTTTGTTAAAAGTGTCTGAAAGAAAATTTCTTTCTCTATTTATATAAGTAAATTCCAGATGGCACAGATGTGCCAGCTGATCTGGATCTACACTGTTCGCCAATGCCTTATATGCATATATATGGAGATAAAGGTTTATCATTTCTTGTTTATGTTTCTTTTTCAGTTGTGGAGAAGGCTGCTCACATGTTGCTGGCCTGTTGTTTGCTCTTGAGGGGGCCCGGTTAAGGAAACAGCTAATGATTTGGCAGATCTACCCTGCACATCAAAACCCTGTGAATGGAACCGCGCCAAAAACAAAAAAAGAAATCAGGACTGTACAGGACATCAGCTTCAAATGAATTAAATTATATGAACATACATTAAAAGAAAAGAAAAAGAAAGTTGCATCATATAAAGTGTACAACTCATTTAGGAACACATTATGTGCTTAACTTGGAAATAGAGCAGCATTATTTGATATTCTTCCACCCTCACATGAAAACATTTTTGAAGTAGAAATTGACTTGAATGTTTCACATTTTGAAGAAATTGAAAGAAGTAGGCATATCCATTACTCATCAGACAATTTCATTTATTCACTTTCTACATTTGCAAAGGAAATAATGTCCCAGTCTGATTTATCAGGGTTTTTATCTTTATGATTGATTATTTTTCTCATGTTTAAAGATTCAAACAAAATTCTTGAAAATAAAAAAATGCAACAATTTTGGAGAACTATTTCTTTCGCGTAACTTCTAGTAAGAACAGTTAGTCAGACACGAATACACAGTCCTGTCAAGGTTTAACACCCTTAACATGTACAACAATATTGTTACAAGTTGAAGAAAGGAAAAATAATCTTTCTTTTATGGAATGAATGGGCAGCTGGTTCATCCGTTAATAACAGATCTGCGATTTTAAGGTTTTCCGTGATTTCGTCACACTTCAAAATTCAAATAGATTGTACATACCAGTTGAAATATTCTGATTAACAAGAGCTGTCAGAGGTGATAGCGGGCTTGACTATTAGAATCATTTGAAACAAATGCAATAGAAGATTAAAACAATAACAACTATGGCCATACATTCATGTGCAATCAGGAAAAATATTAACAAGTGAATGGAAAGGGAGAAATTCATTTCAAATAACAGAAATAATTCCTTAATGTACCATAAATATTAAATTGAATAGGGGAACCACTAATTAGCATCATGACATAGTCTAAATCAATAATGAAAGTGCTCAATTAATATGCTGTGCAATAATACTAAAGTATGCGAGCACACAGAGTTAAAGATAAGGCCATGAAGGATAAGAAAAATCTCACTCTAAAAATAGAGATTTTTCTGTCTAGTAAGAGAAAAATTTTAATTTAGCCTAATTGACTGCTTTTCTAATATCTATGGATCATGTTGTCATTAAAAGTCTCACAAGCCTCGCTTATAATCTTCAAACTATAGTGACCATGGAAATAACATTTTTCGGTCTTCCTGAAGTAATAAGTGTCTACTGCGCTTTAAAACAGCTTGTATTACTATTATTACGCTTCAATTCCTTAACCCTTTCCTCCATACATAAGCAGATATGACATGGTTGAATAGTGTAGATCCAGATCAGACAGCTGTTACAGAATCTACACCTTTCACTTTTCTATTTATTAGGTTATTTGTGACCAAAAAGCGTACAGATCCTGATCAAACTGCACAGATATGACGGCTTATCTGAATCTACACTGTTTGCTCATGTGATAAAAGAAATATATAAATTATGATGTACAGGATTAATAAATATAAGCATGGTTCCAGAGAAAATGGCCTTGGAAAGCTGTTGTTGTTGTTGTTGTTTAGTTGCTACCTAGATTAGAAATTTTTTCTTAAACTATTAGTTTATTTGTTGTGTTTGAGTAACCAAAAATGAGCACAAGTTACATGCCTTGCCTTGGTTTTTGATCATACATGCAACTCCTGGATTGGCCGCTGCCCTAACTGGTCATAGAGGCGCAAAATGTAATTGATCTTATAAATTAATTCATTTCAATAGTTATCTTCTTAATCAATTTTAATCCACTGAAAATCTAAAATTAATAACAACAACAATTTTAGTTATTTGTTTATACGTACATGTAAAAATACAAAGTATAATTTTTAAAACAAACAGTTACTAATTGAAACAAATATAATTATAGAATCAAATAATAACATATTCAACAAAGTTTTCTTTTACGCCAGTGGGGTTAAAAAGTACCAATTGTACAAATTTAGGCCAACACAGTTCGACCAACATATAGATGATATTTGTTTTTATCAACAAGATAGAAAATATACAGGGTTGGGCAGTAAATACCACCCCCGGTATTTACCAGTGGTATTTACCGCCCTGGAAAATACTCCCTAAAGTGGCAAATACTGGAAAATACTGGCAAATACTACACTGATGAGTTTTTTGCCTTAAAATTACTGCAGAAATCTTAACTTAGTTGAATGTTATTAATGTTTTATCATAATAATAATTTAATTAATTAGATATTTTAATTAAATTTCATATCAGGTGATCACTTTAAGCACTTAAAGTAAAAATAAATCTTAAAGAACTGCATTTCTTTTACTTAGAACCTAACAATACAGCAGGTGAGAAATTAATGCTGGTCCACATGTGCACCTGGCCATTGACATATAACAAGCAAGGCCATAAGGTCTAGACTATTAAAACAACATGTTTCATACAAGGGGCTGTAATATTAAGCCAGGGGCAACACAAGCAACAGTGTCATAAGTAAATATATACAATTTGTCTAGGTGAAATTTAACAATTGTGTATTGGTGTGACTCCAGAAAGCTGCCAAATTGGTGTTCTGTTACAGATACTTTAAGGGGAAAGAAGAGATTGCCTGGTAGACAGAAACTTCTTTGTATCTAACCTTATGTGTATCTGTATTCATGTATATTTATTGTAAGTTGTGTACATAACTTGTTTACAATTAAAATTAATCCCCTAAAAAGCTGACTCCATTATTGTTAATAATTAAACTTTGAAGTTATTCACATGCTGACAATAAGGGATACATTGTATTGTATAAATTCCATGGGTGGTCAATTCACTTTTTCAGTACTTAAATATTTTTTTATTATGAATAAAGTGATAAAAGTGTGACAATTGATGGGTAAACTTGAAATTATCTATATGAATGATGATGATAGGTAATAAAGTATAAATTCCAGCCTGGTCAATTCAATCGACCAGTATTTGCCAGTAAATGCCAGTATTTGCCGGTAAATACCAGTAATTACAGCCGGCATGGAAAATACTCATATTTGCCGGCATTTTGCCAACCCTGAAAATATATGTCACAGAGTGATCTTCAGAATTATTATTTTCACGAGTATAAATACATGATTCCTGAGTTCACAAGTGTAATTTATTTTTATATTTCACTGGTAAAAACTACTTTATTTCAATGCTGTTTGGGCAAAATTTGCTTTATATACTTGCAGTAAATCATTTAAATGGCACCAAAACGGTTTAGTTATAATGTTAAATCATGAAGTCATATTATAACCAGATTTAAATCCATTTTCCAAACATTATTTTTCAGACTTAAATGCCTGCTTGGGTACCAAAGCAGGGCTTTTTCAGCTAGTCCTATGGGGCCGATAATGCCAAATAGGGGCCATTTTTCCCAATTTCGAGAAAAAAATCCTGATTTTAAGAAAAAAAATCCCATTTCAACAGAAATAACTCATTTTGCCTATCAAATAGAAACAAACAAGAGAAACTATGTTATCAAGGGATTTTTCAAATTACAAAATTAGTTTGTTTGCTTTTGATCAGTGATCTGTTAAACCTACATTCCTTGAATCTTTGTATGCAACCTGTTTAAACCACTATATACCGTGTAAAAAATTCCCAATTTGAGCAGGAGCCTTTTTCCCAAATACCCCTGAAAAAGCCCTGCAAAGTGAAAATATAAGTGGTATTCCACTGTTTGAAAACAGTGAAATACCACTTTTTTCAATGATAAAATTCTATAATTCACGGAAAAGCATAAAATAAATTATTCTGCTATGAATGGAGGCAGCAAATTTGTCAGTGCTGTACAAACAAAGAAAACATGATCAGCAAATTCACTTAGACCCAATGGATTAACACCTTGCAGAATTGTTTAGTTTTTTACATTTGTTTATCCTTGAGGGATAGTAAATATCATTCACATATCTATTTAAACTCTTTTATTTCAAAACGTTTCGTTCATTGGCCTTTTTCAGTAGATATTGTCACAACAAGTTTACATTTTCTTATTTCACATTACACACATACAGGAAGTTAAGAGAAATGTTTGTATGAAGTCGATGAAGTCAAAATTGATGTCTGATGTCGCATCAGTACCACATAGGCTTTTGGTGCCAAATTTCTGTGAAGTATTTTCTTATCAATTGATGATGATATATATTTAACACAATATATAATTAAAGGAATACATAAATAAATTTCATTATAATTAAAATAAATCATTATAACAAAACATGATTATCACTTTAGTTGTTTCAGCATTCAAAGTCACAGTACTGATTTTCTATCATCTGGATGCATAGTAGTCTACATGACCAATAATGTGAAAAGATGTTAATTATCAGATTGTAGTTGGTAATTGATGATACATTGAATAATGATGATGATGACAGTTATAATGATGATGTTGTTGATAATGATGATGAAAAATGAACTCATTTCCAAATAATTTGTGGCATGGTGGTGATGATAATAATAATGATGGCAGCAACTGCTTCTTGCTATCTCTACATCTGATGTGCAACATGGCCAAAGTTTAGAGACAAAAACCACTGCACCTGTAGTGCTCACACCAATCAGAGCTTTTAAAGTATTATGGGACTTGTAACTTGAATATGTAAGTGACTTAATTGTTTTCAAGAGATGATGGACTTATATTTTAGTGCAATCAAGATTACTCTGGTATTAGAAAACTGTTTAAAACACTCTGGGATATGCATCTACAGATCTTTAAGCTTAGCTAATAAAACGATGGAACGTAGACAGACTGACATAAATAATATCCAGGCATAAAAGATTTTTTATAGTGAACATGCTGAAGTCTTAAATCAATATTCTAAATCCTTCACTAACAAACGAAGACGAAGTCCCATCAAAACCAGTAAAAATTCATCAATATGTCTCATTTTTCTTTTGCATCCCAGATTTAGAGTGTTCAATTCATCAATGCTTTCAGTAGAAAGTTTGTCAGCACCATGTTCTATTAGTGTCCAAAAAAGGGCATGAAAAGTTTTACTGTCTGGAAGACCCGTATAAAACATATTAATCAGCTCAATAGAGTGGCTAATGCTTTCTTTGACCAGCTCTATCATCAAAGTTTCTGTGCCAACATCTGTCAGGGATAGGGGACATGATGATGTCTGTGTGGCCTAAGGTGTCATCCCACTGCTACTTGTGCTGGCAGTCACCAAACCATCATCTGTTGTAGTAGATGGCTAAACTAGTGCATAGCTGAAACATAATTTAACCTCTATTAAGGTATTTGCTGTGGATATCACTTTGTGTGCTGTCAAAATTATACATACATTGATTGACTTCAAATATCTAAAAATGCAGTCATATTTTTATATCATAAATTAATTTAAAAAATCTTGTAATTTGTATTATTCTGAAAAGGATATTGATAAGTACATCATAATAATATTGATCATAATAATTGATAAAACATAATAATTTGTTACTTTTAAACTACTTAAAAATTATATCGACTAACCGGGTTAATTATAATTACCATTATAGGTGAAAAAAATGAATAAGGGCACTATATATAATAATACGGCACTATATTAAATAAAAAGTTTGTGACCCCTACTAGCATGTAGCTGCCTATATCAGTGTATACTGTCGAATTGACATGATTCACATCAAAATGCCCAGAAACTATGCATTATTGTTATAAAAACATGTTGGGTATGGTGGCACATCCCCAATCCACCCTCTATCAGCAAATTAATGAATCCGTATGAATAGGGGGCTAGCTACACCCCAGGGATTTTCATCCTTATATAACAGAGGTCTATAAAAGGCCTTTTCCCAATCCAAAAATATAGTATTTTTTCCCAATTGTGACAGAAATTCTTCCCAAAATGCTAGGTAAGTTGTCCAAAAATGGATAAAACTCCTGGGAGGAGTGTTTGAAAATTGAAGTCTGGAAAATTAAGTGCATAAGAAATTAGACTTAAGTTAAAAATACCTATTACTATTCAATTTCATAAAGTAGAACCCATCTTTCAATTAATTTTGTTTTCCCAAAATAAACAATTATTGAGCATAAATTTCCTAACTGGAAAGGCCAGTGCCTCTTCCCAATTTTCTGATGAAAAGCCCTGCACCCCTGACATAAGAAGCTAAATTTCTACTTTTACAGTTAATTATTATTATTATCATCATTATAATTATTATTTAACAGCAAACTTCAATTTTATGATAATAGCACACAGCAACAGACCCATTTCAAACGTGACGGAATCTACAAGAAAGCAAGCTTAACTTACAAGTGGATATTCATGACATTGATGTTTTGTCTGGAGGCTGGGGCTCTGACGGTTCACGAGGGCTGCTTCTCAGACTTTTCGCTGCTCCAATTGCTTAAGGAAGATTTTCTGTCAGAATCTTGCTTCTGTTGGCTTAGTTTGGGCCAACACCGCCGACGAAATGATCAGAGCACACACGTGTGTAGGAAGGTTTCCTACGAATGTTTTCTGCCTATAGCACGAATCCATGCTCTTCTCACGTACTGTTTTTAGAGAGTTTGTGCAAAGTCACTTAATGTCCAAATTTTCCTATCCTTCCACTGAAATTGTGGCTATCAAAAGCCGAGCAATAATCTTTTCCCATTGTATTCGATTCGAATGAAATTATTACAACCTTGCACATGAAATGAATAACTTGGCAGCTTCTCCCTCGATTTGGAAAATTTATCCCGTCCAAATTCCTGAGGAAAACTGAAAATTATGTTCTGACTGTATGCCGTTGTGTTGTTGTTGTTGTTGTTGACATCGATCAGTGTCAACTCGGCGCTCAATATTTATGAAAAGTAAAACCCATTCCTATTGGCCGGTAACATTAGCGGGTTTTTACGATTAGTAACTTTCTTTTCACGAAGTTAATAATAACGGGACAAAAATTTTCTATATAGTAGCGAACTTATTATTAGCGGGTAAAACTTATTATTAGCGGATAAAAATTCTACATCAACCCGGAGATAGTAAAAATAATTATTATAAGCGGGATAAATTATTGTAAGGGCGAAATTGCTATTGTAGCAGTTGTTAATATTAGCGGGGTTTTAGATGAATATTTATTATTAATTACGGGCGATCTTATTTATTAATAGCGGAATCGTCATTTTAACGTTAGTATTGGAGTCAACTGAATTGTATAGGAAATTATTAATACTTACGGGGGTGTACTCCGGCTTTCCATACAGAAAGCACAAGCAACATACTTATGAAACATCAATATTACTCAGTGTATCAGAACGTAGTACTAAAGCATCCCTTAGGAATTAACATAGTTTTCATTGTATTGTGAAATTTTTGAGGTCATAATGGAAATAAATTTAGTTATAGTTGGCCATGCAGTAAGACCGAAATATTTTTTACGAATATCAGTATATCTTGAACAGCAGAGCAGGAAATGGTATTCTGATTCGACTAATTTTTGTTGACAGACCTATCAATATTATTACTATATCTTCCAGTTTCTATCTCTAAAGAGTGTGTGCATTCTCTGAATTGGTTTAGTTGTTTGCCTAGTTTTTCTGATATTACATTATGAAGATACATGTAATCTTCAAAACAGAAAGTAGTTTTAAATTTTCTATAATAGTAAATTTAGAGGATTCGTGTAGGCTTGTAGACCAGTACTGAATATATTGATCACGTATACGTGTTTTTATCATAGGAAAATAATTTCTATTTACATCAAAATCGGCATTAAGATATGCAAAACCGAGGTTATCTATATAAGCACTCATACGAGTGGCCCATGAGTTCCTATTACTAATTTGATTAAGGTAAATATCATGCAATGTTGGAGGATTGAGATGCTTTTGATTTTAATCCAAAATTTAATGGCCCTTTCTATTCAAAGTATAGCTAAGGGAAATCTACCAAGCTCACCCAACACTGCTGCATTAGGTGTTTGCTTTTTTACTCCCAGGATATTTTTGCAAAAACGAATAAGCCATTTGTCTACCTCTTTGAAATTGTAATTTCCCCAGACTTCCTATCCATACAGTAAAATTGGAGCAACTAAACAATCAAACAAATACAGTTTAATTTTAATATCTAACTTAACTCTGGTAAATAATGATAGTAAACTATGATTTGCCTTGAGAGCTTGGTCAGATAACGTTGTCATTGCATACCTTAAATTACCTGTGAACTTAATGCCTAGATAAATATACCCAACAAAAAAGTTCTGCACACAAGTGTTCTTTTGTGAAAATTTTATAATGTAGCAAATAACTGGTATAAATACTTACATTTGTGTAAAGACTAATTGTTTGCGGAGTTAAACAAGAAAACAGAATAAAAATTCATTGGTAAATAACCAAGAAATATCAATTTGAGTATGATAGGGTTCAACAGTCAAAAGTTGCAAAATTTGCTGTATCAAGGTAGAGGTGTGAAATCTATACAATCATCTGTTTTAAAGCAATTATAAGCATTCACTGTGATGATGGCAGCAGGAAGTTATCAAAAGTTGATACCAAGCAATTCCAGAATATCATTCAAACTTAAAATTTTATTAATTAAATTATCATATTGTCTCACTTATTGACCTAAACGGTAAAGATATGTGAAAACAGTTTAGCGATGATTCGAACAGTTTCCATTCTGTATTAACGAGTCTTAGCATCATATTAATAAAGTGTATATTAAAACAACCAAGAAATGCAATAAACACCCTATCTTATTTGAGAAAAGTACAACTGCATTATTTATAATTCAAATTAATTTTATTTCTTACTGTCACCAAGGAAGGCTGGTGTTGTTCGACATTTGCCATGACGGTAAAATTAACCAATTTGACCGTCATGGCAAATGTCGAACCACACCGACTCCGAGACGCATTTCTAAAAAAAACAGCAAGTGCACTAGGCAGTTAATTGATCTACCTGGTATTCTTGTTCACGAATGGAAACTTATTCCAAAATTGAAAATGCCTCGACTTAAGTACTCCATGAGACGGCGATTGGAAGAATACCGGGTTCATCGTGGTGGAATTACTCACTATCATTTTTTTATTAGCGATTTTTGCAACTTTTTGTGTAGCAACCCCCAGTGACTTTAACAATAAATTGCCTATAAAGTTGTGATCGGATTTTATTTCTGACTTTTTTACGTTGTTAAGTTTGAATGGCTGTTTTATTTGATATGTATCATTTCGTTGTGTTTGGTGAAATTAAAAAGATATTTTATAAAATGTTCAATTGTGCAGAACTTATTTTGCCGAGTATAAAATAAAATAATCGACTTTTTCAACTTTTTCACAATTAATATAAAAACTTTCAACATGATTTTGTCTTCTTTTTTTTTCAAAAATACATATTTTTGTTTTTCTCACATTAATTTTCAACCTCTCCCCCCATTTTTCAGAATATCTACATAAATTATTGACTTGATCTTGCAGACTTACAGGATCCGTTGTAAATAAAACAATATGATCAGCAAATAAAATCAAATACATTGATACCATATTTATATCATAATCGGTTAATTGGTCATAATTAATACCATTTACTATATCATTAACGAAAAAGATAAAAAGCAGAAGGGAGAGTGGCACCCCCTGTTTTACACCGAGCGTGACGTCAAAAAAGTCTGACATATTATTATTTATATCAAGTCTAACACAAGATTTAACACTGCTATAAATTGCTTTAACATTTTAAGCATTTTACAACTGACGCCAGATTCATAAATTTATAAAGAAAGGTTACCAACATGATATTTTACAGCGCTCTGCAGGCCTGGTGATTAACCCTTCTACAGTTGATCATAAGGCTTACCTCTTTGTTTGAAGACGGTGGCAGGGGTTAAAGAGTTTTTAAAGGTTTATGGGAAATCTTTTCTTAAAAGAAAATAACATAGAAGCTCGATTTGTTTCTTGTGTCCCTGTCATCGTGTTCTTGCTGATTTTACTCCAGGAGCTCTGGTCTCGGTAATATCATTGAGTACCCGCCCTTTGGCTTTGCAATGCTATTAGCTTCTTGTGTTTTATATGTTTGTGTGGTTTTGTATGAAACATTGTTGAGCCGATAAGTGGTTTGGAGTTGTTTCACCAAGACAACCTGTACTTGTTTTGTGATATGAGAACCTGTTGGGGCAAGTGTGAGGTTGGTGCACCCTAGAACCTGGTTTAAACCCCCAGTGGCAATTTGATTTATCGCTGACCGTTCCAAGGCGGTAACCCCTCGGGTTCTCATTTTTGTTAATTGTTAGTGATGTCTTTTTTTTAACTGATCTTTTTTAACCATGCTCTCTCCCTCTCTCTTCTTCTTGACTGTGTGGGGAGGCTGTCTCTTTCTCCCATGTGGCGATTCCTGATATGCATATTTCACCTTTTTTTTCAACAAGTTTAACCCACAATGCCTCGTGTATAACGGTATCGAAGGCCCTTTCGTAGTCTTTAAAAATGCACCATAGTTAAGAATTACTTGCTAAAATCTTCTGAATAAGGGAATACAGAATGAATATAGCGTCAGATGTAGAACGTTTATCTCGTAAACCGTATTGAGCATGCATAAATACATAATTAGATTCACACCATTTATTAATTCTTTTTCGCAATAATAGTGAAATCAATATATTTTAGCAATGGTATTGACCATTGTTATGCCTCGATAATTAGCTGGGTCAGAGGGGTCCCCTTTTTTGAATATGGGGACAATAAACCCCTTGCTCCATGACTGGGAATATATCCCAGGGTCAAAAATTTTATTAATTATAATACATAAATAGGGACTGATAAAGGTATGTGCATCGATGAAAAAATCCGCAACAATATTGTCCAGATCACTACTTTTGTTCCTTTTTAGGCACCGTAATGTTGTTTTTTTGAATTTCATCAATTGTAAATGGAGAATCTAGTTGGTCTACATAAAGTACCTCGGGTCTTTCGTAGCTAAATGTTTCATAATTGGATTCTTTATGAGGAGTATTAGATATATTTTCGAAATATCGAGAAAATTCATCAATATTGATATTATTTTTTTTTACTTCTTACTGTTAAATTTCTTTATATATTTCCAAAACTTTCTCGGCGATCTTTTACTCATATTACGCAAGTTTTTTTGTTCATTCGTATCGAAAATATATTTAACCTTACGTTTAACTTTTGCAAAGATAGCTCTCGTCGTGAGAAAATTTTATTTATTAACATCTGTTTGATTCTGATTAAATATCATTTTACTATTTAAAAATTTTCGCTTAGCTTCCCTGCATTCGTCATTAAACCATTTCGTCTTTCGTTTCGGTAAATTAGGTTTGTGTGAAAAAGTTTTACCAAAAGATTTAAATGATATATCGTGTATAGGTTTAGAAAAGAGGTTAATACATTGATCTATGTCTTCTCCAGACTCTAACTGTTTTGTTATTTGGTCAAAATTGGCTTTATTTTCATTTAAATTATTGCGAAACATTTCAATCTATATATGTAGAATCCCAAAATATTATGTTAACATTTCTTTCGGTAGCTTTTGAATTTTGTGAGCCTTCATACGTAATAATAAATGTCAATGGGCTAAAATTCAGATCACCAGTTAGATAGTATTCGCCTAAATTGGAAAATCGAATAATATCATTGTTTAATAGATCAAAAAAGTCAAAATCAAACAAAACAGAGTGTTCATTGTTATAAACTGAGTCTTCAGGTGGAATATAACTTACGCAAAAATAATCGTTTTGCAAATTAAAATATTCTTTCTTTAATTTTAGCCTGATAATACCCTTAGGGTCTATCTTTACCAAATCAACCTTATTTTAAACCTTACCCGGTATATAGCGACCTATGCGATGCGCTCTCTCAAATTTAAGCTTGGATGTCGTATCATCAATTTCAAGTGTTTCCCTGCAAAATGTATGGATAATTTCTGTACAGTCTTCGGATTTTCTCAGCTCGGGAGTGGCACCTTCCTCAAAATCATAGAAGAGCAAGTTGTCCCTCATAGACCTGGCTTGTAAGTCGATGAGGTCTTCCGCTAAGCGGTCGTTCTCAGTTTTCAGCCGATAAATTTCGTCTGATAGAACCTGTTTACTGGCACGCTCTTCACGGACAGCCTTTTCAATGGATAACTGTGACGCCTTGATCTCGTCACAGGTTTGGGAATCGTGTGCCCTACTGCTCTCAATATCGAGAAGCGTGTGATTATAGTCACTAAATTTTATCTCGAGCGTTGAAGCTCTACTATCAATAGAAGTCAATTCCTGGTACAATGTAGAAATATGTTGTTCAATATTATCGAGTTTCTGAAGCCCTTTATCCACCATGTTAAGTTTGTCAAGAAGAGTTTGGTTAAAATTTGAACCAATAGCATGTATTTGCGGAGTGTGTTGCATATTCTGCATGTTTTAACTGCGGTGGGGCCATAGGCTGCAAGGCGTTGAACTGTCGCTGATTTACACTTTGATAGGGAGGTATCTGCGATAGCATAGTGTAGCTCTGAGGCGAAGTCATAGCCTGTGAAAGATCGCTCGCTAGGGTCGACATCGGTGGGCCGTTATTTACTAAACCATTATTGCAAAAGCGCTTGTTATTAGTATTTTCAGTCATTGTCTTACGTTTCTTCTGGAGCAAGATCCATCGAATTAGGCGACGATTGTGACTTCGTTCTCTTTTTGGCGGACAATTTTCTATTGAACCCATAAGCACATTCAGAGTTTAAATTTCCAACAATATATCCAGTTTTGAGAAATGCATATTACTGCCCACGCTTCCAGCACCGGATTGAGCTCATCTCAATATTTACCACAGCAAACAGTTTATTTTTTTCCATCCCAAATGAGGGTGTACATATGGCGGTGAACAAGAAACCTTCAATGCGTTTTTTTCAGATTAACACCATTCCATGTTTAGCGGTATTATTCTCTTAAAAACATTATATAGATGTTCTGTCAACATCCGCTACACATTTTTGCTTGAAACAATTTACAGTTAATATTTACAAATTAACTTCGTCCTCTGTGATGAAGGCTTATTCATTTAACGAATCATAATTTCTGATGGTAAACAGTGTGACGTATTAATTTCAAAAGCGTGACCATAGTAGAACCGTAGAAACAATTCATTGGACGTCGCGCATTATTTTGACGTGTGACGTCGACGAGCACGCACGGTTTCCCACGGGTTACTGTACGGTGTTCCGTTGAGGCCATCGTTGTTTCGCCATGTCGACCTCATGGGCGAGAACACGAAAACACGATGCGAGATCGCGGAACAACGATGTGAGATCGCGAAACAACGATATAATTATCGCGCCCTCCCATCGTACTTTCGCGACCTCGCATCGTTGTTTCGCGTCCTCGCATCGTGTTTTCGCGTTTTCGTGGTCTCGCCCTCGGAATATTAATATCGCGCCTTCCCATCGTACTTTCGCAACCTCGCTGTCCAGAGGGCGAGACCACGAAAACGGGAAAACACGATGCGAGATCGCGAAAGTACGATGCGAGAACGCGATATTAATATCATTCAGGGTATTTATATTAGCATTCATCTACAGTTTCAACATACCGTTAGTCCACGTAATCCTGTGCTGTTACCGCGATCATTAGTTATTTTTAAATCATCCATGCAACAGCCCGATATGGAAGCTTGTCTTTTTGTTTCTTTTGTGAAGACAAGCTGCATTTTAACTTAGTCAATAAAAATTCACTGGGTATGTTCGCGAGTGTACCGACTAAGGAAACCATTTGTTATGTAGACATTGGAAGAGTAGTTCCTCTTAAAAATCGGTAGGCGTGGCTACGGATGCCGTAGCGTAAGTTCAATTAAGACTAGTAGAAGTAGATACGGTCAGGAAGGGACAAGAAAAATTTTGATGCAGGGCATCAAGTCGGCGCGAGAAGAATTTTCATGAAGTTACAACCGCTCGGAGACGGTAATCAATGTATTCGTATGTTGATGCATTTATTAATTTCACTTAAACTTTGTGCTGAGCACATTGATTGTTTTTGTTATTGTTAAGAAGACTTTCTCTGAAAATGTTACAACGAAAAACTATTTGTTTTTAATTAATTCTATGACCAAAATCTTGGCATTATGTCACTGTTTTAAAGGTGTTTCACAAGTATTCCTTCTCAGCCGGAAAATTGTTTCAAAGGGTGGTGATCTTATAGTTTATTCTAATCGATCGCCAGTTACATAAAACTATTATTGTTTTTGTTGTGTACTTTACTGTACCTGTTAAAATAATGCTATTGTTTTAGTATTGACTTAAGACCGAACAAGATCAGTGACACAGTGTGTGTATATGGGGTCAGACATTATGGTTAGGGGTTTCGCGGGGAATGTTTTACACGTTTTAGCTCAATTTTGATTTCATTCATGGGTACGTTCATGTTACTCTCAGTATTAAATAGACGATCTATTTATTCACGAATAACAAAACATATGTAAGCTTCGTTTTAACAGGGGAAAAAAGAAAAAAATTATTAAAGTATAACGGTGATTGAACTTCATTTTCAAGCTGACGCAATTATAATTCAAACAGAACCCTGGGATAAAAACATTTATTTTTGCAAGTTTGCGTTTCAGACAAATATTTGCCAATGACGAAACAGTAACTGCCGTATTTCCGTTTATATATCGAAGCCACCGATCATCCATATAACTGAATCCTACAGAATTTTCATTTTTTATCAATCATGTAAATGGTATAACCTGGAAGTATTCTACGTGTGATAAGAAATTTCCGGCAAAGTCGGGATACATTTTGGCTGAGTCGGGACTGGCCAGTTCGCGCCGCTCCCCAGTAAATCAAAGTCGACCTGCATATAAGTAATTGAGAAGACAGACAATGCTACTGCAGCTTTTTAAGAGATCAGTTTATAAATTGCCGACAGCCAAGATTAAGTTCATGCTATAGTCCATAGACCAGGTCGAAGATAATGAATTCCATGAAACACAATTATTCGAAGTATTCTAAAGTTTAAACTGATATTGTTATTCACTTAAGCTTTCTATCCAAAAGTTCAAACTGTTAATCATGTATTTTTGTCTTTATCTGCATCATTTCTCCGAATATTATCCAACTAAAATGGTAAAACTGAGACATTTTCAACAAGCAGTCTTTAGATATAAAAATGTGAATCAGTACATTTTTCGGATTTGGCCGGGATACATTATTTAATTTTATGTTGGAGATAAATTCGAACTAGCAGTCGAGATATCAGATATTTAAACGAAAAAGGCACGTGCATTCTTTGTTGCCAGCTTGTAAAACAAACACGTGCACGGGTACTTGACCAGCACTACCTTGTACTGTATTATTCGTTTTGCTTTATGAAAAGGATCGTCACTTGGAATTTTCATTAAAATTTTAAATGTTGCATCACACCAAAATAACGCAGTATTCCTTCGTGGTCCATATAGTCTGTTTTAATATATTAGAACTTTTTCTCTTCATCCGAGGGCCTCTTGTTTGCAGGGATTACATGTCAGGAAATGAAAAAAAATGTCATTCCTATAATCTTGTTTGTTCGAGCCTTTATCTTGTTTGATAAAGGTGAACTAGTGCCGGAACAGCGGATGTATATTTGTGGCACCGTATTTGCGATTCCGCGTTTAAAGTATGGTCTGTTCGGTTAGAGATCAGTAATTTTCTTACAAGTAAGTTAACCCCCTGTGCGTTTTTGAATAGATGGAATGCAGATCTTTGCAACAATATATTGTTGTCTAAGAATTAAGATGATAGAAATAATATTTAATGGACATTGAATTTTGGGAATTTGAGCCCTATGGGAATCAGAAATACTTTGGTTGATCATAGATAAAGTTCCATATTAAAGCCATTTGAAAGGAACATAACTCTACAATAACGAAATAGGAGTTATCATTCTTTTTGTCACTGATGGCATTGTTCGTGCAGATAATGTATTCAAACAATTAAGATGATAGAGCAAGAACTTTCAAACTTATAGGCAACATTATGTTTCATGTTAAAGTCTTTTAAAAGGGGCATAACTAAAAATATTGAAACATGGGGTTATGGATCTTGTTGTCAGAGATGGCTTTTTATGCAAATGATGATATATTTCAAGTATCATGTTAATAGGACAAGGACTTTCAACGTTGTAGGCAACATTAAGTTTGATATTTAGTGCATTTGAAAGGGGCATAACAAAAATAATATAACAATAGTGATAATTTTTGTTGTCGGAGATGGCTTTATTCATGCAAATGATATATTCTAATGATTAAGTTACTAGGTCAAATACTTAGAAACTTATGGGCAACATGAATTTTCTCATTTAAGTTTAGGGCTACGGTAGTCTCAATAATTCGACTCCAAGTACAGACCCATTTTACAATCTGACATTTTATAGATGTCTGCCCTTTACTTTTTCACTGCCACTTGAAACTGTAAGCACTGCTATGTTCATAGGCTCTAAAATATCATTTAATAAAAACTATTCCTCAAATAAAACTTTTAAACGTACTATTGTTTATGCCGTTTACATATTGATTTTAATGTGATAACCAATGAAAGCGTCCCTTTTATACGTAAATCGATAAACTACAGTCAGATAAACTAATAGCGGTGTAACATAAAAACTGTTGACATGTATGGGAGGTTTATAAGTTTTTTCATAATAAACAAACACGTATCTTAAAAAGTATCACATATATTGATTCTAATTGGAATTAGCTTTTCAGGTATGTACTTTTTTAAAGATATATAAGGTTTAAAAAACTATTTGAAGCCGTCAAAAGTTGCGACACGGATTCTTGTCGCTGGCATATACATGTAGACATAGATGGAAAATTTTCCGCATTGATTTGAATGCTAACTGGGTTGTGCGCGTAGGGCGGACATCGTATATATAGAAAAGCCATTGTTGCGCACAATTAGTTTGGCTAAGTGCTACAAGACAGCGATGCCGCCAACACAGCCGCCGACGACGCCGCCGCCGGCGAGCAATAGGATCCATACCTGTATACATGCTATTGCAGGTGACACAATAACAAGCACTGTCATACAATGTATTTAACATAATTAAAAATCGAAACAAAAAATGTGACGAGAACGAGCATATATTTTATGGCGGAAATTCTAAATAAATACCAACATTCCAACAATTTTTTTCTAGAAAAATTCATACTTCGTAGCAGTATTTTGTTAAAATGTCATGCTTATGACCGACTAGCTTATTGGAAAGCTAAAACTTGTAGTATTATTACGTTGTGTCCCGAAAAACAATCTCACCAATTACACTGGGGACTAACGCGTGTAACGGAAAAGTGTTGCGCATCGATAGCAAGTGTATGTTTCTCAACAGAATTTTTTAATAAACGTCTTGCTAGTTAGACTTACGTCTGACTTGTTTCTGTATGAATAACATTAACATAGAAAACATGACATAGAGGTGACTCAAACATCGAACAGAAATCAAGGTGTGTAATGTATAGTTTATTTTACGTTTTTCAAAATATTAAATGCTTGTCAATGATTGATTTCATCTGATATTGCGATGTTTTTGCCAAGTATAACATAAATGTATTAATATTACATATAAAATATTATTCAATTGCATTATTTGTTTAATTTCTTATATAAGTGGCCATTAGCATTAGTTTCAAGAACCAAAACATTAGTTATCATTTTTTAATTAATGCTAATTAAAGTGTTTCTATGCCTCGGTAAAAGTAAAGTAAAGTGTACGTGTCTATACGAAATCAATAAAAGTGTGTGCGTTTCTATTCGACAGTGTGTGCGTTAATCATTGAAGACTGTTTTCGGTTTGTTTGGAAACGTGAAAGCGAAGCTGCGGTAATTATAACATTTGATATAAATATGCGTACTGGTAATTAATAAATACAATACCGGGTGTTTTTATTCGAGGAAGTCAATTAATCGCTGACAAAAAGTAGTTTCCACCTTTTTGCTTTGTGGGGCATAGGATGGCTAATATGGCCTGAAAGGGACATGTTAAGTAAATCACAAGGTGTACTGACGCAATGAAAGCAAATTTATGTCTATATATAATGAAGGCTCTAAATATGAAAATAGGCTCTGCTTATAACATGGCATATGTAAACATATAATTGAATAAAAAAGGGGCACCGGTTTCAAGGTGTCAGATCACTGTTAATTAATAAACTAACTATACTTTTCTTTCTGATAATAGACAGTACAAACACATAGCTTTAGAGTTTAAAAGCATGTAAGTTCATCAGGAAAAAAAGGAAAGGAATTATACATTAAAAGGAATGTTCAAAAATTCTGTTGCATCAGTGTTAATTCAAAATGCTACACTTCGTATACCCTTCGACGCCGGCTTGAGCAGAAAGTTATTTTAAGTGCATTAAATATAGAAATGACTCATACTCCACATAACAGCTACTTAAATGAATGCACATTATTTTTTGCAGGACTAAAATAATAACGATAATTCGACAGCAAAGCCCCGACCGAGTGTGGAAAATGCTGTTTGTGGCAGCCAGACCTACAGGAGTTATCAGTGTAAAGTCTGCCTGCATAATTATAATCATCTCGATCGCGAGGATAACCATTTGAGAACGTTTTAGAGTTTATTAGCTGAATGTTGTTGATATATTCACTTACATATTCTTTTTAAGGTTCAATACTAGTGCAAATTTTCCCAGGGGCCGTGGTCATGTAACATCTTAAGCGAATCTTAAAACCCGGCACACTATGGCAGCGTTCTCACGACGATCCTTTGGGGTTCAAGAACGCCGAGGTCCGCGCAATACGTAACACTGCTGCAGCAACGCAGTGGTATCGCTAGTAAAACGCCGACAGACGTTTGAGCATGCACAAAACAAATGCGGTCGCTAGGTGTTCTGAAAAGAGCGCATTGGGGTCGCCGTAAGGTCGCCGTAGCAACGCAGTAATATCTATTTCAACGACACAGGAGCTCTACCGGCGAATGCTGTGGATGTAAGTGGCGCTTGTACGGAGATTTTATGACAATCTCAGAGACGTCAGTGCATATATACGGCGCGTCCACGGCGTTTATATAGAGTGTTATTATCCCCCCGCCAAAGGCGTGGGGGATATTAGAAATGCCCTTCGTCCTTCCGTCCGTCCGTCCGTGTGTCCGTCCGGAACAATTATGTCCGGAGCATAAGTCAAAAACTACTGAGGGATTTATTCAAACTTCATACACTGACAGAGCACATTGGTAGGTAGTGCAGTATGCAAGAACAATAACTCTACCTTGCCTAATTTTAGAGTTATTCCCCTTTATCATATTTACTTGATAAATTTTGTCCGGAGCATAAGTCCAAAACTACTGGAGGGATTATTCAAACTTCATACACTGACAGAGCACATTGGTAGGTAGCTCAGTGTGCAAGAACAATAACTCTACCTTGCCTAATCTTAGAGTTATTCCCCTTTATCATATTTACTTGATAAATTTTGTCCGGAGCATAAGTCCAAAACTACTTGAGGGATTTTATTCAAACTTCATACACTGACAGAGCACATTGGTAGGTAGTGCAGTGTGCAAGAACAATAACTCTACCTTGCCTATTTTTAGAGTTATTCCGCTTTATCATATTTACTTTCTAAATTTTGTCCGGAGCATAACTACAAAACTACTTGAGGGATTTAATTCAAATTTGATACACTGACAGAGCACATTGGTAGGTAGTGTAGTGTGCAAGTGCAATAACTCTTCCTTGCCTTTTGTTAGAGTCATTCCCCTTTATCACATTTACTTGATACATTTTTTCCAGAGCATAACTCCAAAACTACTTGAGGGATTTTATACAAACTTCATACACTGACAGAGCACATTGGTAGGTAGTGCAGTGTGCAATTCCAATAACTCTACATTGCCTATTTTAGACTATCCTCTTCATCAGATTTACTTGATAAATTTTGTCAGGAGCATAACTCCAAAACTACTTGAGGGATTTTATTCAAACTTCATACACTGACAGAGCACATTGGTAGGTAGTGCAGTATGCAAGAACAATAACTCTACCTCGCCCATTTTTAGAGTTATTCCACTTTATCAGATTTACTTGATAAATTTTCTCCGTAGCTTAACTCCAAAACTTAAAAGGATTTCCTCTCCAGGTAAATTATACGAAAGTACAACCTTCAGGTAACTTTTTCCGGCGGGGGATTGACCATGTGTAACATGGCTCTTGTTTATTTTATTGCGTTCTTACAACGACTACATTCTTTAGTGCGCTCTACCGCTTTCATCGTCGTTTGCATGAAAAAGACGAAAACAATTATATACATTTATAAGATTTGCAAATAAACACTCATTTCGCTATGTCACCAAGCCTGGCTACTGCTTGCCGATATACAAGTCCAGCAAATAATTTGTGCATATCAATTTGGGACGACGACGGAGGGCCCAAAGGCATAGATTCAACTGTTCGAGAACAAACGAATAATTGATGAAGATGTGTCTATTCACTTCGTTTTATAGGAATAGCAAACGAACGTCTTAAGCGCAGTGTGAGTGCCGTGAAAGTGCAGTGCACGCAGTGCAAGCGCCACGAGAGCACAGACAATCGCCAACAATAAATCTGTAGGAACGAGATAGAACACAATGAGAGCTCAGTAGCAACGCCTTGGTCGCTGTGTAGACGTCTTGAGATCTCCATCTTCACGAAAAATTTAACAATTTTCTTGCGATCTCACGGCCGTAGTCTTGAAAATTAAACACGGACATGCCAACGTAGTGGAAACGTAGTATACTGTGACAGGGTCTTTAGATTTTATTTATTAAAGTCTACACATGAGTAATCTTTAGGTAAACGTGTATCTTATATTTGCACATATATCACATTAATTTCCACTAACACTGATGTTCCCAGTTAATTCACCAAATCATAGAGCATTGATTTTTGTCGTCACATCACGACCAGGTACTTCAAATGTTCTTTCTTTATATCCTATTTTTGACGGAGACTGTCTCATAGATGTAAAACAAATATTCCTCTGGGTGGACCACTGCACTTTGACTTGACTCATCATGTTTCACCGCCAAATGAAACACAGAAGTATCAACATACAGCATTGTCTATTCCCTGAAAACTATAAAATGATTTCGTTGATTAACACACATCATACACAGTCTCTGTGCAACACGCACACACCATCTAATGCTGAAAAACAGAATTACTGGTGGTTTTTAATCAGAAACACAGAAGCAATAAGCGTATAATTATCATATCACATCATTTATACACAAAATTAGTATTTTTATACATGTCATTAGTATTATCTTTGTGAAGATAATATGTAGATGACTTTGTACAGTAAACTTAAAAATAAACGCGTTTCATGACATTATCTAAACTAAAGCACTATGAATAACAACAAGAGGTGTCAGTATATATTAAATAACATTTACCATCATTATTGGATCTCCATTGGAAGTAAAATTAGTCCAAAATGCACGAAAATGAAACACGCATGTGATAAATGTCGTCGTAATGTAAACATTCTTTCGATGTGCAACGTACACACACTGTCGTTGCGCAACACTTGTCGTCACACGCGTTAGCCCCCAGTGAATTACGTTCCACATGTTCACACATAGGTATAGACGCAGTGCAAAGGTCAACATCCCTGACCGATTATACGGAAACTACGTCTTGCAAAGTACGATTAAAAACAATTTACATGTATGACCAGTATCACAATTGAACATTTATTCACACCTTTGTTTCCGAACAAAACTCTTTAAAATGTGATAACACTCTGGTTTTATGCTAATTAAAGACGGCATGAAATCTTTCATCATTACCATCTTCCTTTTATGTGATGTTTATAAAGAGACCTACATGTACTAAATAAATTATGGCAACAGTATGAATTGTTCAATGTTAACGGCAAAAGCAATTTATGTACATCTTCATAAGCCACAAAAGGTACTGTGTAACTGACTTACAAGTTATCAGAGAAGATTTAAAATAAAACATTTATTTTCAGAGAAGTTTATCACCAAGCTTGTGAAGGCTATACAGTTGATACTTATGGAGAATTGGTAGACAGCTATGGCACAAAATATGAACATTACCATAGTAAAAGATACAAGGTTTGCATAAATTTTCTTTATTTTCATGCATTAGAGCTGCATGAATGTATAATACTAATAATACCAGTGCATTAATATAAAACATTATACACCCTTTATCACATAAGTGACCAGTGTATACTAGTATCCAGTTCAGCAGGCTTATCTGTGCAATCTGATCAGGATCGACATTGTTTACGTTTAGATTCATGAGGTTATTTCTGACCAAGAAGCAAAAAGTTTCGATCCAGATCAGACACCAAAAATGTTCGGCTGACGTGGAACTATACTGTAAAAACAAGAGACTCCATAGAGTAAGTCAAGAGTCAGGATACATGAAATAATTATCAGAGAATAAAAAATCAATGTATTTGACACTTTTTATTTTTCAGTGACTACATATCAGTGTTGACTGTCAACAAATACATTTCTAAAAGCAAAAAGCTATAAAGTTATTCCTGAAGATAAATTTATTAGCTGTTGAATTTAATATTGTTGCGTCCCGACGACGGTGCAAAGTACACACTCTTCACAATAGCAGACGGGCAGACGAACAGCTGATGCTTTACGTAATAATCTCTTTACAATGGGACGGACGGACGGGCAGACGGACAAAAGCGTGACTACATATGTGTATAAAGGATTAAACGGACAAATAAGGCTTGACTCCGTAGCATTCAACACAAATTGTTTGGGGAGGGTTATTTTAAAATACACTAAAATATAATAACTCTAACAGTTTGATGACTTTTATTCACGTAAACCTTAACAAATGTTTGAGGAAATAAATAATCAAAGTGGAATAAATATGTGATTTGAACAAGTACTAAAGCGTTGGCGACCTTTAAATCGACAATTTTTACGAGATCAACAACGTTGCCTGGCTTTTAAATAAGTTAAAACCTGTTAATGCTTTTTTTACTATAAAATACTTGTGCAGGAATAATTTATTTAACTATGAGTTAAATAACAATAATTTACTTTAAGTCTAACTTAATTCAAAATAATTTCGATAAAAAGCCGGAAAGGTCTACCTGACATTGTAAAATCTACTACGGAGTGCCGAAATAATGAATTGCAGCCCCTTTTATAGTACGCTTACCGACGGCTTACTAACAAAACCGACAATGTGAGTAAAATTGTAAGTAGGGGTGCATTAGGGTTTACTAACAAAACTTACAGTTAGTTTAAAGATGTCCTACCATAAAATAACAATTGGAATAACCGTTTGAACAATTAAACAACGTTGTTACTTATATAAGACATACAAAATAGCGCGGGAGTAAACTATGATGTGCCGAAAAAGGGGTTAATAACAACTATTTTAGTTTATGATTGCAAAACATTTCCCTTATTGTAGCCTCTTACTATCAAGTTTACGACTGTGATACGATGACGTCACGTAATAATGACGTCACGACAAAAGCATACGCAATGGCGGACATGAATGTAAATAACCAATAATATGGACAAATTAAACGTTAATTCTTTATCACAGTAATGATTTGGAAGGAATTAAATACTTTTAATAAAATTTAAAGGTAAATACATGCATTTTGTGTCCAATATGAAGTATCAGATAAGCATGTGTTATGCAATAAAACTCTTAACACATAATCAATAAGTTACATGTATAGGGGCAAAGCCGGCACACCACAATATTTCAGGAAAACAGCTTCACATGGCATGCTGTGGGGAGCTCAGTTTAACAATTCTAGACAGTAGAGGGAGCATACAGCCTACATATATATTACTTCCACCAAAAATTCCTGCAATAGAAGGTGCTGCTTGGGAAGTTTATGTTAATGAACAAGAAAAAGAATTGTCTATACAAGTATACAGTGTGATTGTGATATCAAATCATACAAAAACGTTTTAATGTAAACGTCATTGACGAACAGTAACTGAACAACACCATCAGTATAATTTTGTTATGAATTTAATTTACTGTTTAAAGGAACCATTGAAAATAGAAATAGACTCCTTCAGCATTAGCTTTTCTGTTCAAGGACTAATTTGAATGTTTCATTCTATTCGGACAATAAATTGCTCTACTGTCACTCATCTTAAGTCCTCAGACCCAAAAGTATGTTTGTTGATTTCAAGCTTGAATATTCAAAGAATATGACAAGCTTTGCTACTAGCTCTGTCATTAGTGTCACCATATTCCAACTCAGAATTTTAGGTGTTGTGGAATGATGTTTTACAATCTACCTTGTTAACCAGATTTTTAAGAGTCTGTATTTCTAATACCATCAGTCAGCCTTGCATTTTGATCACATGTTGGTGCTGTTAACTAAGAGTTTACAGGCAAGCTGGTGTATTCAACTACTCACAGGATTTTTCCAAACTTCACTGAAGAATTCACCTCATTAAGATATAGTGTTGCATCCTACAACCTTGACCAGTTTTGGTTCAAAATTAAAACAACAATTGATGACTATAGTTTCTTTGATTTACTGTTAAACATACGATATCCTTTACTTTTGATTCGTCGATTCCGAGAGAGGGAGTGCCTTAGTTCAAATTTAATACATGTTTACACAATGCGAGTATGTTTAAGATTTATAAAATATGCTTAATTATTCAAAAGGATTTCAGTTAATTTACAGAGTTACTGTTTCGCGATGTCATCATGTCACTGTGTTATCTAGTAAGTACCATTTTCTCTGATAAATATTCGTAGAAAACATAAACAAATATGTATAAGAGTAATGACAAATTAATATAAAATCTATATATGAAAGATGAGATATTAATGTCTATTATGAAACGGTTTTATAATAATTCACAGGTATAAAAGAGCGACAATTTGTTTAGTTTAAAAATGTGTTGTATCAAAATAATATTTATTCCCTCAGCTACTATGATGTATAAGTGATCAAGTATTCAGGATATGCCTGTTTATCATGAAAGATCACAAACTGCGTTGGCTTGTTCACATCATCCACAGCGCTGTCATACATGACATTCGGATGAGCAGGATTGACAAGAGGGAGGACTCTTATGGAGGACTGTCCTTTGATTAGCTCCCCTGTAAGAACTTTGGCCAGGAACATGTATCTTTGGACTCCCGGCTTGTTTTCAGCAAGGTAGCGCTGAGCAGAATAGGAAGTATCTGCTGCAAAGTACACTCCCTGACCGTACAATACTTCTAAAATACAAATATTTGTAATGAATTAAAGAAACATCATAGTAATAGGACTAACGTTGACAAATGACCAACTCAGTTTCAGAGTGTAATTATTGGCAGCAACAGTCATTGGAAATCGGCTTTTAACTGAACTGAATAAAATACTATTCATAGAAGGAAATCCGATGGGGTCTCTAAAGAGAAACGTAGAGCAGAGTTTTTATTTAAGAACTGCAAGGCAATTTAAGGCTCAGAAATAACAGTTACCCGATTGTATTGCAATGTGATATAATTAAAAAAACTGAACATTTTTTAACAAATGTAAAAACACATTCTCTCAAAAAGTTCTTTATGTGTTTAAATACGATGAGAGAAGTTTAAGGGCTATATACGACACTGTTTAGTAATTACCCTGAACACCGCAGTAGCTTCTGTTGAAGCCGTTATTTATAATCCAACGTACGCGTTCCTCAGAAGTTTCATGCCAAAGTCGACGTTCTGTCTGTTTACATCCAGGCTTTTGCTGTTTCATCGCATACTTCTTGGTTTTGTACTGTTTATACAGAGTCGTGTTCTGGATACGTTCAATCTGTGTACATACTGTTTTAAATTTATTATGGGTACACAAGTCAAACGCTTTTCAATTATACATATAAAGTTTGTTTTATTCTGTTTGCTACTATGCTAAAACCAGTTTAAACAAGAAATAACTTTAAAAAAGATAAACGGCGTAGATTGTATATGAAACGATGCAGTTTGTAGCTGGAATTATTCACTTCATCTTGATTTACGTGTAAATTAAATAATTTCATTGTGAATTCTTCACAATGACTTTTTTTATTAAAGTTACTTTGATTTGAATGTAAAATTACATCCCTCAAAAATTAAGGAACAGATAAATAGATTTTAATTGTGTTTATAAATATGAATCTAATAATTTTGAAAAACGGATTTTAAAGGTCTTTGCTTTATTAATACCTAAAACATAAAAACCAAATTAGTAGAGGATGTATTAATTACCAAGATAATAAAGAAATTCAGTAAAGATCTTAAGACTTATTGTGAGCAATAAACAATAATAATGAGTTATAAGTGTTTTCGTCAAAATTTGAAGAGAAATTCCTAGGAACATGAACAAATTCTAGAATATACCACACCTTTCTACTCTGTGAAAGCTGTATGCTTTAATTGCAATCAGATAAATTCATCTACTGAAAACCATTAAGCTAACATGTTCTTATATCTGACTTGACGGCAATTGATTTAATAGCGGACTCGAAGATTTTTCGCCTAACATATTACACGTAGTTGCCAGATTAAAGACAAGTAAGCACATTCTAAAATCCTCCGTCGCGATAAAGAATGAGTTTTATATAAGAAACGTATTGTAAAAGGACTTGGTTGTGTTTATTCTTAAAACATAATGATATATCATTGCTGAAAGAATAAAATATATCTAGTGAAGACTTCAAGATTAAAATAGCGCGTAGCGAACTCATTGTTTATGTATATCTAGCGAACTCATTGTTTATGTATATCGCGTACAATAATTCAAGCTCGCAGATTTTATTTCTTGCCATCGTGTTCTTGCTGATTTTACTCCAGGTGCTCTGGTCTCGGAAAGATCATTGAGTACCCGCCCTTTGGCTTTACAATGCTATTAAATTCTTATGTTTATATGTTTTTATGCTTTTGCATGCAACATTGTTGAGCTGATGGGTGGGTTGGAGTTATTTCACCAAGACAATTTGTACTTGTTTTGTGATACGAGAACCTGTTGGGGCAAGTGTGAGGTTGGTGCACCCTAGAACCTGGTTTAAACCCCCAGTGGCAATTTGTTTTGCCACTGACCGTTCCAAGGCGGTATCCCCAAAGGTTCTCTTGTTTATTAATTGTTTGTGGCGTCCTATTTGAATTGACATACATATATAAAACATGAGCTCTCTCTCTCTCTCTCTCTCTTCCTCTCTTCTTTTTCGCTGCGTGGGGAGGCTTTGTTTTTTGAGTGTGGCGATTCCTGATATGCATATGTTGCTTTTTTTTTAATTTTAAGCTTTACAGTGAAAGTGTAACATCGTTTTCTTTAAGCCATTTCCACTTACTTTCGCTTTCATTTTGTATAGGTTGATATAAAAGAATGACTCTATTGTTGTTGACAAATAATCCTAGCCAATAACGAGATCTGTAGTGTGCCTCTTTTCAACATCTTTCAACACAAGAATATAGCAAAGATCTAAACGTCACAGCAATAATCGTTTCAAACAGTAAAAACTAATTGTTTAAAAATCCTAAAAGATACCTCCCCAGCAAGCACAGGTATATCGGGCCAATATAGGCTAGCTGATATCAGTTTATGTTATTGGTCCGATATATTCCCGATATAAGCATCCAACTGTATAAAGCAATTATATTGTGAAAATATGTTCCGTTCTATATTTTATTGATATTAGCCATATTTTCCGTCAAATTTTAGCGTCAATTTCTCATACTAATTCTCATTTTAAAAAGTCGGATCTTTCAATATCGGCCCAATTGCGGTGTGATATACGAACGTACATCCAAAGATCGACAACTCTGCGGGGAGGGTGTTAGAAACAGAAATGGAGCAGACACGTTGGAAACCGGTAATTTTATGTTCTATATTTATTTTTAAAACTCGATCTGGTAAAAAATTTAATATTGTGAAATTATTCCGACAAAAATTGTTTAACTTTTACTTAATTAGTTTATTTTCTTCATTCACTTCGGGACTAGCTGCGACGAAAATACGAAATTGAAAATCGCAATACTTTCAGTGATATACCGGGTAATTGCCAGTAAGCTTTGAAATTTTACTAAATCATTTATTGTAGTTCCTATTTTTAGTCATTTTTCTTTCCGTTTTATTATGTTACTTTTGCAGTAAATGTGCAGGCACATCAGTTTACAATTGTCACAATTTTTCGCGACTTTTTTTCTATGCAGAATCAAAATAGGATTTGATAAAGTAAATTAAACGATTAAAGATTTTAGATGAGCCAAGTAAAAAGATCACATTTTATCTGATTTTATTACCTGATACCTTATATAAATGTAATTTGGTATTTCTTACTGTTTTCTGAATTCTTAAAACGTCCACGTTCGCGAACTGTTGACTGGTCAATAGTTTTGACTGTTTCCCTCGCATGCTCTGACGTCATAGAGGATCCCCCCTTTGAGCGAGCGGTCTCTTGATCGAACTGTTGACCGGTCAATAGTTTCGACTGTTTCACTCGCTTGCTCGAAAGTCATAGAGGATTTCCCCTTGAATTAATTGATCAGGTAATAAAACAGTTATTTCATATGTGATCTCAGAACAGTCAAACAGTTGTCCCTCGGTGTCGGGGATAGTGTTTTGAACTGTTGCCCTCGGCCTACGACCTCGGCCAACAGTTCAAAGCGCTATCCCCTCCACCTCGGTCCAACAGATTGACTGTTCCCAAATCACATATGAAATAACTGTATAATAGATGATAGAAAATGTGGATATAGCTCGATCAGCTGTTCTTTTTCTTTTGTTTTGTAACTCCACATAATTATCCTTTCTATTTGAGGTTGATCCATGTTGAATGGGTCTTGAGAGCTCTTTAACTAAGTTGTATTAGCTTGTTTCGCAATCAAGAAAAAAAGAATTCAGTATAAACTACATACACATGACAGTGTGCATGTGTGTTTAATTCACTAATTCTCATCAAAAATGTTTTAACTGAATCAATCTTTGACATTTTGAGTTACATGTAAATGAATTCAAAATCTTCATGTCTTATGTACTAACAGGTAACCTATCTCTCCATGTATGGTGGCCACAACTTAAAGCAAATGGTGAGGCGACTACTGAAAGAAACCGTAAGCAGCAGATTGGCGGAGAAGTATAACTTCCTGGTGAAAAAGGGGAAACTGGCGTTTGGTTCCCTAAAACTTACCTCTGTTCTTTACAAATAACAGTAAGTAAAAATTATCATAATTTTGCAATCAAAGGGGAACACACTTGCCTACTCTTTTGTTTCACCTTTGATTTTATTTGCTCAAATGTACAAAATGCAAATACCATTTGATTCAGTTCTTGTCAATAATCATGTGTAAACATTATAAGCTACATAAAATTATATAAGTAGGAATTTTTATTTGTAAAAGAAATTGGAATAAAGTTGCTTACTACATGTTAAGTGTCAAGAGCTGTACATTTGTCCTGATCTTATAATCTTTTTACTTTAACAGAATGTGTGCAGAAGAATAATGCAAAAAAAAATGTGCATGTGTGAAGGAGTTTAAGGATGTTGTGAAAGAACGGCTAAGGGGTGCTAAGGACAGAGACGGGGGTAGAAAAAAGAGATTTTCTGGGGCCACCGGTACCAATGATACTGAAACACCACCATTAAGTGAAACTGAAGAGAACTGAAGTGTTGTAAATGATACTGTTGTCTAGTAATCTGTTTTGATGCATCATTGTGAGAGCACATTTTATTTTGATCTCGTTTTTGTAAACAGGAAACTCATTTGGTATAAAAAGTCACTACTTTAACTCAGTGAAACATGTATTCTGTTTTAGCAACAGAAATGTGAAAAATTTAAGATTATAAAGTTAACATATATTTTGAAAAGGTGGTTAAAGAATCACAGTTTTGTTAAATCGTTTTTTAAAGACCCATAGAGTGACTTATTATTTAGTAAATTAGAGTTAGCAAAGAAACCTTAGAACAGTCCGTCACTGCTTAATTTCTGTCACATAATCATTAGATGTCAAATCATATGACTGACACCTGTTTAATAAGTTTCAGCAATCAGATGCGTCATTTCATTGTGTATGTTTTTGTCTGTTACCTACCAACAGTAATCATATACTTTAATACATGGTTCCTTTTTCCTGTCGCTCTCTTGATAGGGGGTTTCTGTATGTGCAAACGGACTCAATTCATTCCTTAAATTGTACTTTGGTAATACATGTACAAAAGTATTATGATATGGAGTAATATGTTGTAACATTTCTTTGCATCCACTTGTGATGTGTATTATATTTTGTAATTTTTGTATTTTGTTTTTTGCTTATTTGTATGAAAATACTCATCTTTATGGTGGACAAGTCAAATCAATCTACCTGAAGTACATGTTACACTTAAAGGGACTGGCCCACACATTCAGGCAAAAAATGGGTAGCGGTTGGAAAATACCGGTAGCAAAAAATTATTTTTTCTGATGATTTTTCAAGATGTTTTATATGTCGATTACTTAGATTCTCTTTATAAATACAACAGCTATTTCTATGTTTATCAAAATTTTCCTTTTTTCGACCCGCTTACAATTTGTGGGCCAGTCCCTTTAAATGTTTTTTAAAGTTAAGTTTACAACAGCATTGGTTTACCTGTATCGATCAACTTATTACACTTTTATGTTATTTAAAGCTAAGTAAAAAAAAACATACTTTAGTGGCTTTTAATTTTACCTTCGTAGTAAACTTGTAACACTTTCATGTTTGTTTAATTCAAGTTTAAAAGTAGTGGTGGTGTAGGGGATAAGGTGTCGGACGCTCATTTGCGTTGTGGGTTCAAACCCCACTGTGGTCACGACCTTAGCTTTTTTTATAAGACACCAGAACTGATTTTTCCAGAAAGCGGACTCGAAAGTGATTCGAAAAGCTTCAATCTTCCTTCACAGTCGAGCTTAAATAAATTACTATAAACTAAACTAAACTAAACTTGTTTACATTTAAACTTCTTAGGCGACTTGTTACACTTTCATGTTTGTTTAAGTCAAGTACCAAACTTGTTCTTAGTCGACTTGTTACACTTTCATGTTTGTTTAAGTCAAGTACCAAACTTGTTCTTAGTTAACTTGTTACACTCTCATGTTTGTTAAAGTCAAGTACCAAACTTGTTCTTAGTCGACTTGTTACACTCATATGTTTCTTTAAGTCAAGTACCAAACTGTTTTATATTTTATCTTCGTATGCAACTTGTTTTATTTTCGTGTCATTTTATTTATGTGACAAACAGTATCATTTTAATTTCATTTTCAACTTGTTTCACTTTAATGTTCTTTTAGTAAAGTGCCAAACAGTATTATTTTACTTTCTTAGTCGACTTGTTTCACTTTCATGTTTGTTTTGTTTTAGTAAAGTACCAAACAGTATTATTTTACTTTCATAGTTGTCTTGTTTTACTTTCATTTTTTTAGTTCAGTGCCAAAACAGTAGTATTTTAGTATTTGTCCCTAAAATATGTCAACTTAATTGTTACACTTCCATGTTTTACAAAGTTAAATGCTAACAGCATTATTGTTTACCCAAAGAATGTGAGCTTGTTACACTATTAAATAAAGTGCCAAGCAGAATTATAGTTTAACCCTTCCCTTGCTAATGGTAATTGTATCTGTATTGCGACCAGTGCAGATCAAGATCATCCTGCTCATCCTTGCAGTCTGATCATGATCTCTACTGTTTGCTATTTAGTCAGTAAGTTTCTCATGAAAATTCTGATGAACTATAAATGGTACTGTCCAAATTGAAAGATGGAGTAGTCCATTTTAGAAGTTAGTAAGGTAAAGGTTAATTTAACTTATGCATTAAGTCAACTTGTTACACATGTATATTTTGTCACTTAAGTTCTTAGTTGACCCTAATAAGTCAAGAGAATTGATATACCGTATAATGGTTTTTTTTCGCGAGCATAATATTTTCGCTATTTTCGCCACCGAAGTGATTTCGCTAAAATTAAAAACGCTAAAAATTCCCAACAACGTAGGCGTCAATTTCTGTGAGCACAAATTCGCTAAAATAAAAACCGCGAAAATTAAAATTACGACAAAATCGCGAAATTTCTCGATCGCGAAAATAACCCATTATACGGTATATTGTCATCTTCTTACACTTCTATGGATTTGTGAGTTGCATACAGTGTGTTTTTTATGATTTTGTTAATAAATGTTAACCTTGACTCGATTACACATTACCTATTACTCATGAGATATAATTATAATTGTTTTGATTGTGAAGTATTGTATAGTTTATTTAAACTGTCACAAACTGCATCATTATATGGTTAGTGCACACAGTAAATATATATTCGCTTCAGAGAAATATAGTGTGAGCACAGACAGTGTAATTATGCAGTTTGTTTTAGTTTTAAAGTAACAGCAATATGTTAGCTTTATATCAACTTGTTGCATATCAATTATTTTGCCTGTTTGGTGTTATCAATGTTGTGTTACATACACCATTTAGTCACAGCAGTACATATGTGTCTAACCATAAAAAACTTGTAAGACTCTTAAACTTTTTGTTGCAAGTTACATGCCACTTTTACAGTATTATCCATGCAGTTTGCCTGTTATAGATTTTGCGATTTCTGATGAAATTTGAATAAAATGAGATACCATTTTCAACGTCAATGTATTGTTTCAATGAAATTGAGGATTTTGTAGAAAGTGCGATAGTATTAAACCAGGCCAACACTTCTTTTTTACAGTAGAGGCAACACAAAAAACGTTTAATTGCCATTGTACATCTGTGTGGTTAAGGTTAAAAATCCACTCGATGTTGTATAAAGAATTTGTCAGAATTTGATTTTTCTGAAAATAACAAAGGATAACTTTAGAAAAAAGTGAAATATGCATATCAGGAATCGCCACACTCACAAAACACAGCCTCCCAACGCAGCAGAAAAGAAATGAGGAAAAAAGAGCATGTTTGTTATAAGTATTTCAAATTCAATTAATTTCACTTGTATATCAACAAGTTTTTTACATTCATCGATGAGTTTAAAAACATAGTATTTTGTAGAAAGCATATCACATGTTTTTATAGCAGAATAAATATTTTGTTAGGAAAACTTCAGGTTTGAATCAGAAAAATTCATGTTTCATACTAAATGCATCGAAGTTCGTCAAACCTAATAAATGTCTTTTTGTCGAAATGGAAGGATGAGTGTGTAGGGGGTTGGGTGAGCAGATTGTGAGTTTCAGTGCAATCCACATGATCAAAAATGTAAATGGCGTTCAATTTAGAGAGGTATTCGATACTAACCTTAACAATTTGAATAGATCGGCTATTGTCTTTACTAGAACATCGGCCATTATTTTTTTCCCCTAGAAAAAGAGTCTCTACTTTTTGGTATTCTTTACCATCATCCAGCGCCACTCGTAAAACATTCTCATTTTTGTTCATAGCAATCCATGATTTCGAGAACCATTTCTGTACACCCACCTGCAAATCTAAATAAAACCGATTACTTTTTATGATTTAAAGTGTACTCCATTCTTACGAAACGAATATTTTGACTTAGATATTATGCATGACAAAGCATCAATTGTAATATGATCCTCGTTCTTTTAATCATCCGCATTCTATTATAATAGTTTTAATCTACGAGGGAAAACAACATTTTAGTGATGCCGAAAAGTTTCAGAGCAAATGAAAGAGGTAAATGAATGAGACCGATATTGTTAGAGATAGTGGATACAGATGTTTACATGTATTTAACCCAGTATTTCTTTATAATATAAATGTTATAGACCCATGAAAACAGTTCGTTTTTATAACAACGGATTTTGGAAACAAGACTTAGAATGTACATAAACCTCTAATGTCAGACATGTATTTTTCAGCTTTAAAATACTTTCAACTGTCGCTGTGTATTAAATTACATTTTGTTCATTATAGATGTTGTACACATATTTTGAACATCAATCAGAATTTGGTCTTATCAGGTCATATTGTGTTTACCTTTCAAAATACCCGGATTGATAATGTCCCTTCTGATCACCATCACACTATTATTAACGTTTACTTTAAGGTATTCTACCAGCATCTGGAAGTCTATTACATATATCTTGCCGTCTTTGGATTGTAACTCTACAGTTTGTGTTCCCGCTTTGTAAGCTGTTTCGATTATGAAGTTTGTCATCATGTCATATGAAACCTCCTTCAATGATGCCGTTTGGTTCTCACTTAGCCAATGCCACTTGGTTTGATCGTACAATACCTTGGCAGATATAGCATTGTTCTCTTTTCGTTTGTATTGTTGCATTTTGTTGTGTAGGCAGTTGACAGCTGCTAGAACATTACGTAATGGTCCGAAGATTGTAAATTGTCCCGTTTTTTTGTCAGATGTAACGTCGACCAATATATCTGAATCTATTATGCTGTTAATCTGAAAAAGTCAATGGTTTCAATTTGTAATCTTCTCTGACATTTTTTAGTTTTATGGCCATGCAGTGCATTTGCTGAATGTAACAGAAATATCCTTCGGACTTGATGCATTGTTTTAACATGTAAACACTAATACTGCATAAACACATATTTCGTAGGAACAGTACACGAAGTTACATGCACATAAATGATTTACCCATAAATAAATGTATCATTATTATAATGTACAAATCTTTGTACGATGCTTATAATTTATACCATTTATCGTATTAACACGGTTTTTTTAAATATACTTGAGATTTTTACAAAGACAAAACCTCGGCGGTTACAGTACCCGTTAACAACGACGAGTTTGTACACACAAATAGGGTTATTATAACATTATTTGGTTTCTTAACCGGGGGTGCTAGGATAGTCTTTGTGTCGTATTACCAGAGTATAATATCACACTCGGATCGAAAATATAGCCCCGTATACACTTCAAAGAAACGAATGAATTCGTATCAAAGCACTTCAAAGCTCTTACTTCACTAAAGAAAACAAATTCTCGATACTTGTGTGTGTAAATATCTGAAAGATTTCTTTTGTTTTAATATTTTGGCAAGGTTTAAGATGAATGGTTTCAATATCCCAGCAAATATAGCTTTCGATAATGTTCAATCACCCATAAGATATATTTCTTTCTTCTAGATTTTTGTTTTTGACTCTTTGTGATATGCAGGCTTTGTATTTTCTGATCCCTGGTCAAAACTCTTTTCTGTCTAGTTTCGCCCACTGTTTTTAGCAAACCCATTCTTTTATCCGCTTAACATGAATTTCATTAATCTGAAAATAACGCATAGAAGTTCCGATGTTCACCGCCATATGCATACCATCGTTTTGGATGGATCTTAATTGGTTGTATAGGCAGTAATATGCATTTCCATGACTGCACATGAACAGGCTCAATCAAACCGAGTCTGCAATATTCTCATATTTGTCGTGTTTGGTGGCTTGCAAAGTTCCATTTTGTCTATTTCATTTTATTTCGAAGATCACATTTTCCTATTTCCGCAGCATCAACATAGTATAAATTGTAAGGAGATATTGGTGTACCTACATGACGTAACTATAAAAACATTTCCAGGAACGGTCGATCCGATATGTCTTTTGACAAATTTAGAAAAATGTTTTTGAGTATTAAATTATTAATGTTGATGCAATGTTATAACAAACGGATTGCACAATTAATCCGATATCCATGGTTATCGTTCAATAATTATAAATATCGGCCCAATAGCCATAGTTATTGACAATAACTAGGGTTACCTTAGAGGATCTATGGTTATTTTCAGATACCCTAGATATTGGGCGATAACCATAGTTATTGTCAATAACTAAGGTGACAATAACTAGCATGGTTATCGGACCAATAACAGCTATGGATATCGCCGGAAACTATAGTTATCGGAACGATATCCATAACACTGGGTCGATAATTATAGATATTTGATTATTTGTGGAATTCGCATGCCAAACAGTTACACTGGCAAGACGATAACCTAGGTTATTGATTTATATCTAGAGTTTTAAGCCAATTGCACAATAATTCCGATATCTTTAGTTATTGGTGAAAAACCTTAATATTGCCCGTTAACCAAGGTTAACGCCGAGAACTATAATGGTTTTCGGTCGGTAACTATAGTTTTCGGAAATATCCATGGTTATTGGTCCGATATCTATACTTATTGACAATAATTATTGACCATAACTATGGTTATCGCCCGATATCTAGGGTGTTCACCAATAACTTGGTTAATGGTCGGTAACCCTAGTTATTGCCAATAAGTATGGTTATCGGGCCGATATCTGTAGTTATTGATCGATAACCATGGATATCGGATTAATTGTGCAAACCGCTTTCCATACAATATACTCTGTAACAACTAAAGTGAACACTTTCCACGGACATTACGAAATCGAATTTTCTCAAAAAAATTCAAAAATATGGTGGAAGACAACAAATGGTAAGAGGCTAGAATGGGAAATAAAGTCATTCAAATTGACAGCTGATCCGATATTATGGACGAAGATCAATGATAAAGTATCGAATAATACTAAGTGAAACTACTTTGCAGTATATTGGTATTGGTTTAACTGTCTCTTTAGGACACAGCATGTATCCACGACACACGTGAAAACTGATCACTATCTGAACACGTTTCACATTGTATGCAAGATGTATCCAGGGATTAAACAGTTAGCAAAAATGAAGAAAAAGTATGCCCAATTGCGATACCTTTAACATATTAAAATAAATTAACAATTATGTTAATGCAGTATTTGCCTTGGTATGCTAATAAAGAATTCCTTTGCTCAATTTAAGCGACTTTATGCGATCCAATACTATTTTATTTTTATGTAAGCCATCAATGGCTTAATCTGAAAGTGTTCTAAAATTCATATTCACAGAAATGTTCATGAAATATTTTCATTGTGTAATTACGTAAAAGACTTTGATTAGCACAAATGATTACCAAGCATTTATAAACTCTGTGATGGTCTTCTTAATCACCTGGCACCGGTCAACGCCGCACCGCAACATGATGTCAAAAAATGAGATGATTCTATAAATCTACTAAGTTGTTCTTCGTTGTTGACAATAATAACAAAATCTGCAGACAGCTAGTAAATATTTGAAACAAGATATTACCTTTTTATCCTTCAAAATAATAACATCCTTGTCTACATCAATGACTTTCTTGGCAAACTCTAGTCCTATCCTATCATCCAATGCATTGATACAGCGTTCTATGTTGACTGTTGAATCTGAGAATACTTTATAGGACGATTCTTTCACATTGGACTCAAGAAAACCTTAAAAAGTAAACATCATACGCAATAAGTTTAAGTAATCAATTGTTTGTCTTTTTATTTCTTTCTCAGAAATGTTCAGTTCTAAACAATCGAGTATAATTTTAATCATTATCACTTGTTTGGTAATAAGAGACTTTTGTAACACTAATGCAGCTGATTATGCGGCTTAGTAGTTTGCACGCTATATAGATAGTTGTAAATGACCCTATCTGGATGTGCACACTTCATCACCTTGAACCTACACGTGTTGAACTTGAAGCAAATGAGGTTATTTACTTCTAATGACATACACAACTAATAAATTTGAGAAAGTAGAACCTATAGTTATCTAGTGATTGACCAGACAACGTTTTTTTACATTAAATAATCGCGACCTTGATTTTTGACTTTTGATTTTATCTTACATTAATATTCACAAACAGATATCAAATAAGTTCTTCCATTCATTCTGCTAGGTCGGGACTTCGATCATCTATATAACATTATAAACAATGACCTAATGTAATTTTCTTCGTTTGAGTGAAATCGAATAAGAAGAAAATTAATTTCTCTTGGTTAAATGTGATGAACGCTTGGGGGCGTTGTAAGATACGCACGAGGATTTTGTTTAAATTTGTAAAACAGCTTTGGACAGTCGGGTAGTACAGACTAATTTAATTTAGGCCAATGCGTGGTTTCTTCGGCATGGCAATTTGCACGTTGGCGGATTGATGTTTATTCGCTTTGTATGATAAATATTGGACAATGGATGAAGTCATTGCGAAGGATAATTCAAATCCAATTCAATTGCAGTTGAGCACTACATTGACTGCATTGAGTGATTTGAAAAGCAAGGTAAATAGTAGCAACATTGCTGTTTCTAATCAAATAAAAAAAGTTACAAACAGAACAACACATTAAATGGAGATTCGAGGGCAAAAAAATACAATTTCAGTTTAATAGCGAACTTTTGGATGCGTTAAAACAAGCGACGTGGGCGTTGGACAATAGTAAATTTGAATATTGCAGTGAATTAATTGAAGACCTCGTCGGTAAATTAAAGAAGAGAAATAAGTTGATAAGAATAGCAGATTCTTCAGCAGGTGGATGGGAAACGGTGAGGCAATATGAAAACAACCCTGTGGCTAGTGACAGCGATGACGAAACCAAGATTAATCGGGCAAAAGGCAGAGCTCTTAAAAAGAAACGTTCGGCAACGAGAGGCAAGGGTTGTTTTGGCAGCGTTGGTTATAGCAGCCGTGGTTTGGCCAGCAGCCTTTTCCAGCTACAGTGGGAAGAGGTCGTTATCGTACCCAACACTCTCCATACTCGCCATACGGCAACGGTTTCGGCGCCACTTCCAGTTTCGGCAACAATGTCTTTTCCAGTTTCGGTGGTACTTCCGGTTTCGGCAACGCCTCCGGTATCGGCAGTTCCGCAGCTCCTGGACCAGGTTTTCTCTGCGGATAAACCAACCATTTCCGGCGGAACTACCCGTATGTGCGTACAGGCGCCAACAAAGGCCAGCAATCCAGTATGCGGAAATGACACTGACGCTTTGAAAATAAAAGATGAGTATGATTCTCAACGTTTTACCCATGATTTTTTTCGAATACGAGCAGGGGCAGAAGCAAATTATTGTGAGAGGTAGGCTCTAAGAGCATTTAGATTTTTGGAAAAATATAGGTGCTTATGAATTTATTTTAGATGTTATTGAGAACGGTTATAAGATTCCATTGTTTACATTACCAGGAAAAAACGCATTTAAAAAATAATTAAAAAAAAATTCTCAAATAATGACCAGATATTTAAGCGCAGATATTTTGAATGCCCGTTGTTGGGATTCATATATATATATATATATATATATATATATATATATATATATATATATATATATATATATATATATATATATATATATATATATATATATATATATATATTTGAGTGAGGAAAGCCTGCAGCAATTGATATTTTGGAATGAAAATTTGTCATTGATATATACGAAAAAATTTAAACAGTCCCATTTATGAACTAAAGTGGTGTATTTGGATGCTAGTTCAGTGGGTTACGGAGGGTATGAAGTTAATACTGTAAACGGTGTCTCGGACGGTACTTGGTCATGTGAAGAGAGTCTTATGTCATCTACCTGGAGAGAATTAGTTGCTGTATACAGAGTGTTATTGTCGTTGGTGCATATTTTGAAGCACCAAAGAGTTAAATGGTACACAGATAACCATGGTGTTAGATCGATAGCGGTTAAGGGATCTATAAAAATGGATTTACAAGATGTTGCTTACCATATATTTCAGTTGTGTATGGAAAATTCAATTTCAGAAATGGAGTGGTTTCCTAGGTCAGAAAATGACAGAGCGGATTATCTGTCAAGATTGTCAGATTTTGATTATTGGGGAATATCGTATAATGATTGTTTGAATGATATCATCTTGTGGATGACTAAGTTTAAGTTGAAAATGAACAACTCGAAAACTGAAATTATCATGTATGGAACTAAGTATCAGCTAGCAAAACTTAACATCTCAAGCATTAGTGTCGGAGGATGTGAAGTGAAGTATGTTGATCATGTAAGAGATCTGGGTGTATACATGGATATGACTCTAAATTTTGATACTCATATTAGAAAGAAATGTCAGATCGCTTATGCCCAGCTTAGAAATTTAAAAGACATTCGCAAACATCTATCTCAAAAATCAACAGAAATAATGGTACACGGGCTCATTCATTCACACATCGACTTCTGCAATGGACTTTTTACGGATATCCCTGCCTATCTGGTCAATAAACTTCAGAAAATTCAGAACCAAGCTGCAAGAGTTGTCACCGGAGCTCCGTTTGATCATCCTACTACTGAAATTCTTAAATCTCTTCATTGGCTGCCAGTGATGGCAAGAATTATGTTCAAAATTCTTGTTATTGTTTTTCGTACTGTGCAGGGAACAGCCCCTTCCTATTTGAAGTGTTTATTCAACCGTGTTCAGGGAAAATACAGACTAAGATCGTCAGATGACATTCAATTTACTGTTCCAAAAACAAGAACTAGAATTGCTGACAGATCAATAGCTGTAGAAGGACCAAAATGATGGAATGCCCTTCTTAATGACCTAAAATGTATAAAAAATGAAACTACTTTCAGAAAGGAACTGAAAACTTATTTATTTAAACTGTTTTACAGCTAAATAGCTTGACTGCTTTGTGTGTGACTTTGTAAATAGCTAATGAACTCTGTGAAGCGCAATAGAATATTGTTAAATAATTTTTGCGCTATACAAATGTATTTGTATTTGTATTTATTTTGCAAATGGTGGTTGACAGATTTGGTAAGCTTGAGGTAGTCTACCTCATCGTATTATAATTCAAAACTGACACAATTTTATTTACGGTTTTGGAACTCTAATTGTTTTGGCGTAGATGCGTTTGCAGAAAGCTGGGAAGATCAATCAGGATTATTTGTACCTTCCATAGCAGTTATTCCTAGTGTCATAAAGAAATGGATCATGGCGGCGCAAAAGGGGTCTTAGTATGCCCATGCTGGAAATCAGCTTTGTTCTGGGGATTTTTATGTCCTAACGGAGTATTTATTAAACAAGTCGTTGATTGGTTTGACTTACCTACTGAGAGGAAGTTTTATATCAAGTGTATGAATGGAAAAGTGATGTTTGGTAATAAAGATTTGAAATTCAGAATGTTAGCAATTCACGTTGACTTTGGTCAAGTGAAATAAACTTGTTAGAGATTTACAATTTACGGGAGGTTGTCTCCATATGATGGATAATGACAGTATAGTCAGAATAGATGACAGGTAATGTACGGTATTTTGAAAACACAATTGCAAAATTGTATTAAGTGATATGATGCGGGATCGCATAATACAGTTTTGATTGTTACATTATGATATACACATATTGTAGTTAAATTTTTCAATATGCGGTATCGCAGAAAAGTAGTATTGCAAAAAGACGGTATCGTCTGAATACGTATATCGATAATTACAATAGTGTAATTTTCATGCGGAATCGCATACAGATGCAGTATTGCAAAATGGCAGTTTGATTAATTAAAATTTAAAAGACAGACGCTAATTGTTGCAAATGTTATTTAATGGAAATTAGTGTGTACATATGTTTCTGTACGATTTGAATATGTTTATTGTTGACATGCTATATTGAGTTGTTTTCTTATACATTTATGTTTCCAGATTCATGAAGACGATATAAGGTGACTGCCGGATGTCTTGGTTGAGAAAGTGGACCTACTCACGGACCTGCTTCGCCAGTCACGCGCACACAGTACAGACGTTTAATATAAAAGTGATTTTATGCGTTTTTATAAATAGGCATTGTGTAGTGGGTTGGGGAGTGGGGACACTTTACCCGCTAAGACTCTGGCAGTAGCTATTTATTTAGCATCTTTAAATCAAACTGCTAACTCATCAAGTCCAGTTACTGCTGCTTTTTATTCCATAAAATGGTTTCACGAGATATACGGTCTGGTATCACCTACTGATTCTAAGCTAGTAGTTAATGTTTTGGAGGCATCAAAGAGGATTTTGGCTAAACCTAAAAAGAGAAAAGAGCCGATAGATATAAATCTTTTACATAAAGTGTATGATCGATTATATGTGGTTGAAAATATTAAAAGTCAGCGCATTATTTGTGCTTTTTAGTGGCGTTTGCTGGGTTTTTGAGAAGTTTGGAGCTTTTGAACATTAGAATATGTGATATTGTATTTTGTGACTCGTATATGGCTATTTTTATGGCAAGTAGTAAAACAGATAAGTATAGGGGTGGTGCATGGATACTGATTGCCAAAAAAAGTACGAAATCATGCCCATTTAAAAATGTTAGGAAGTTAATTCTATGGGGCAAGTTATCTGACGAGGATTATTTGTTTTGTAATATATGTTTAACTAAAATCGGTTACAAAACTAGAAAGGCGAACAAGAGAATGTCTTATACTAATCTGAGAGAGATTTTCTTAGAAGCTCTCGAGCCTCCTGTTGGTGATGTTAAGAAATATTGTCTTCATTCGTTGAGATCGGGAGGTGCTACAATAGCGGCTAACAATGGTGTGAAAGACAGACTTTTTAAGAGACACGGACGGTGGGTCAGTGAAAGTGCAAAGGATGGCTATATAAAACAAAGTATTCATAAACGTTATACAGTCTCTTTGAGTTTGGGTCTTTATAATAGATACGTATGCTATTTGTTGTAAAAAAAAACTTTTTTTGTGTTGTATTAACACATCTTCCGTGATTGCTATAGCAAAGTCCGTCATATTAGTGTCAATTAACCGTTTTTTTTTATTTTCAGTCGACTGTCCAGATGCTTACTCAAATACAGCAAAGTATTTCATAACGTGTTTGTTACAAATTTTGAATTTTAGAGACTATTTAGGTTATTTATAAAGTCAGAAGTCGCGAATGGACTGTTACTAAAGGAAATGTAATTATCTTCGTTTGAGTGAAATCGAATTAGAAGAAAATTAATTTCTCTTGGTTAAATGTAATGGACGCTCGAGGGCGTTATTAGATACGCACGAGGATTTTGTTTAAATTTGTTAAACTGGTCATTTAGCTTAAGGTTGTACAAACATATTTAATTTTACTTTAAAATTAAAAATATAGTAATGACGGACTATGCATATGTGAGGAAATTATTGAAGAGCTAATATTTTTGATAAATAATTGTCATGTTGAGCAGTAGCTAAGTTTCACTGTATAACATAAATGTATAATGTATTATGACACAAGCTTTCAAACATACGATGTGAATAAGACTGTTATATGTAATATGTCAGTCAACTTTCCAGATGTTTACTCAAATACAGCAAAGTATTTCATATTTTGAGTTTTAGAGACTATTTAGGTTGTTTGTAAAGTCGGAAGTCGTGAATAGAATAGTACTAAAGGAATACTAGTTCTCATATTGTTATTTGCTCACATTGTTATTAATTATTTTCACAAAAGTAAACAATAAATAGTAAGCAACTCCTTACAAAGGACAGCTGTTTTTCTTCCTAGATGGAAAAAGTGAATAGCCACATTTACAAAACACAGCTTCTCCACAAAGCCAAAATGCAGATGGTTAAAGATGCTAGGGTGCACCAGTCTCACACTTGCCCCAAAAGTGCTCATATATACAAAAAAGTGCAAATTACCTAAGTGAAGTAGCTAAACACAAACTGGACATTATATATATGATCCTATTTTTATCCAGTCTAACTTGTCAAAAAAAGCTAGCCTCAACTTAGGCATATTTCATATTTTTCATTCACGTGTAATTTTAACATAAACATTCCGAAAAAGCACAAACATATACTCACAAGTAGCAAACTCTCACATTTGATCCCATCAAATCTTCCCGATTATGAAATATCGCAACATTCGCTGACTGTTAAGCTCAAAATAAATGCTTGTTTGAAATTTTGGAGAAAAAAAAGTTATTGCACTATCATTACACTTTATATATTTATATATATTTATATACGTTTTATTATCAAACAAGTAATGCCACAGTACGAAGGTGTTTACTTAGAAAAGTTATTAAGTGTATTTATAATCTGATATTTTATTAGAATCAAAAAATTCTCATGGCATTGTATACTTTCATATGAGTGTTATCTCGAGAAAAATAAAATTGCCGAGAGAACTTGACCAAGATAGATAAATACCGAATTACCAATAATTCGTTATAATGTAATATCATGCTATCCTTTGCCACAAGGTATGACTGGGTTTAATAAATGCCTTTGAATTAATAAAACATGTTACAAAGGATTTTCGATATTCTAAAAACATACCAAGTTGTGATTTAAATATATTTCCTATTCCCCACTGAAAGTTTACAGCACTTGTTCTATATTGCAATGCAGCAATGATGTCTGGAATACATCCTGCATTACTGTCAGGTACCACCAGTCTCACATCGGTCACACTTGAGTCGGGATTCTGACTGGTAAAGTCATCTATTGCAGCAAACAGACATGCCCCTATACCATCCGGCGAAAATGTTTTTGTTCCGGTTCCTACAAATTAACGAATAATAAATTCTCAACACAGATACTTGAACTTTAAACATAATATTTGTCATGAAAATAATATTTTGTCAAACTCCTCTTTAATCCACGAATACAACTTTTGTTTTTATATGCGATCAGTGAAGACCCATATGTCACTGTGAAGTCTAATCAGGATCTAAAAAAATCGTGTTTTGATTCATAAGGTTATTTCTGGTTAAAGAGGATACATTATTCCAGATAACAACGGGTCGCTTTTTGGATAAAAGCAATAAAGCCCTAATTCCTTTAGGTCTAGTGCTGCTACTGTTTGTGTTCATTGTGGTACAAAGAAACGACTATGGATATAACATGGCAATGTGCACTTCAACATTGTCTTTAAGTTAGCGGTTATGTTGAGGACTCGTTGCAAGAGAAACTTTCTATGTATATTCATAAATATATGTAATATATGTTCGATTAATTATTTATTGATTGATCGATCATTACGTTGCTTATGTTTCTTTACCAAAAACGCTACGGTTAAAGTGGTAACATTTTATTGACCGTTTGTTAAATTTAGATATGCAGTTATATGTACCAACATAAGATAAGCGGTTAAAAGTTAATGTTCAAATTCACATATCGAGGGCTCAATGCGAAACTATCGTATCTGCACTTTTTATCAAAAATGGTTTTATTTCATATTTTGACTTGTTTATATAGTCCCCATAATCTAAAAAAAGATTAGATTAAGTCTAGTATCTTCTTTTCAAAATTAAAAACAAGTGAAACTATCGTATCTGCAATCAGGTTTTTTCTCAGCGTGAAGTTATCGTATCTGCAATTCTTTTTTTTTCTTTATACACAGAATGATCATTTTATGAATATATTTGGAATGTATGTATTGTTTTTGTTTAAGGTAGAGGAATATTTGCTATTAATTTTGTTAAAAGTTTATCTTTTATTGTTCTCAGCGCGAAACTATCGTATCTGCACACTAACTTGACTGAAATCAGTGAACATAATCGAGGATTAACAACCAGTGTAGCTCCAGATCAGCCATCACATCCACGCAGTTTGATTAAGATCAATGCTTAGGCTTATTGTTTGTTTTATTTATTATATTGTACTGGCTAAAGAAACTACCAATATAGATGGTGATTGGACTGCAACGGGATTCATGAAGTTCATGGTTAAATGGTTATTTATTTAGCAACAGCTTTGCAACTTTGTAGAAACAATTTTATTGAACATTCACAACATTCAACACTGAACTTTTAAAACATAATTATTCTATACTGGTACTTTCTTGGCCCAAAACACTATAATGATTTAAAAAGTGACAAGCCTAAGTGATGATCTTGCAGGGATGGGAAGGCTGATTTAGATCTACACTGTTTGCCAATGCTTTATTATGTTTACCAATTTAAAGACAATTGCTACAGTTTTGTCTGTTTTCATACCAAAAGATATTGATCTTTTTCAGCATTGATGAATGTTTTCTTGTATATCAAAAATATGAAATATAAAATGACATGTCACCGGGATTGTTAATTTTATTGATTTTTTAAGTTTGAGACATTCACTGCATGGAGTAGGAACACCCAGTTAAAAAGGAACCTCATTAAAGTCACAATCAATCTAAATATAATACTGTATTTTGTACGAAATACAATTAAGTACAACATGATTTGTAAATTCAGAAAAATTTTGCAAAACAATTTGTTTTCACTTCGAGGAATGTTTCAGGGTAAAGGAATTTTTTTCTTGTTTTATTAATAAGTGCATTTCTACATGAAATTAAAAAATCCGTCTTTGAACAATAGAATTTGTCTAAAATTTACTCGAATACCAGTTAAACATTATTTTAAAATATATAGATCAGCAAAACATATGTTATCATGCCCGTTTGGAAACAGTACTAGTTGTTTAAAACATATTAAAACTATTTTGCAAACCAGAAAATGATTGATCTTGTAAAAATTAAAGCCTTATACTCATTTATTTGCTGAAGAAAACATGGTTTTATAATTTTAATAAACAGACCTGATGATTACAAAATGAATGTATATGTATGCTTTATGTATAAGTTGCAAAGCTGTTTTAATGACAGCATGGGATTTTCAGATTATGTGTTATTTAGTTGGTGTTTGTTTTAAGAAAAGAGGTGTGCCCAGAACAGGCTCACCTCAAATTTGAAAAACATAGTATTCTTTTCAATTAATGAAATATTCTTATATTTTTCATATGTATCTCATAATATTCTGAAGTTTCATTCAATATAAAAAAAAGTTAAACAACATTTATATTTGAAGTCTGCCGTGAAATATTTAATGGGAGTAAAATTTATAATGATATTAGCATTTGGAATAAAGTGCAGATACGATAGTTTCGCGCTGAGCACAATAAAAGATAAACTTATAACAAAATTAATAGCAAATATTTACCTACTTTTAACAAAAACAATATCGAGGGCTCAACGCAACGCTGTCGTTACTCAACTTTTTTTTCAAAAATCTTTTTTTTTTAATTTTTGGAATCCTTAATGTATAATTCATAAGGTCATAAAATTTTTCCTATAAATTCCAAATGCATCCTACTGAAAATCGTTAGTTGGCAAAATGTCGTATCTCAATGTAGAAGTTTTTTGTTATGCAACACTGTAGTAACTTGAGTTACATACAGTGTTGCACAACAAAACTTATCAGTAATGATTTCAAAATCTGTGCAACACTGTAGTAACTCAATATTTTTTGTAGTGTACTGCAAATTATCTTAGAGATGATGTGTTATGGTATTATATAAAGTTACATTACATCTTGTTTGTGAAAACAAATAGGATAGGTAACATTTTTTTTCATTGTGAAGGTAAGCTTGTTTGGACGAAAGTCAGGAAAGTAATCAGTGGTTATATCTTGCTGAATAAAGGCAGACAAGTATGGTATGTTGTCAATAAATAGACAATCATGTGGTAAGTACATTAAGATATAGTTATCAGCTTAATGTTTTACAAATATGATATTAGTATGTTCTCTTGATGAGCATCGATCACTGGAAATGCTTGTATACTTATTTTGTACTATCTACCATAAGGTCTGCTATACAATCTTTAACAGAATCTAATGACTTTTTACTTATCTGTTATCAGTTCTACTATAAGATATATGATTTGTTTAAAATTTAAATATGAGATATAACGCATGTTTCTGAAAAAAGTCTCCCTATACATTTCACCCATAAAAGGTAGTTCAGCTTGATACTATTATGTTAATAGCCCTCCTTATTTTTGTTTGTTTCAATATTTCACCCTGTTTCATATCTGTCATATTTTCAAAATTTTCTTTTGGTCAGTTAACGCTATTGGAGTGTTCAGAAATTAACTTAACTTTGGTGCAGCTACACTTACATAGATAGATTTAAATATTAAAATTTGGCTAAATTGAGAATTAAAAAATATGCGTGGAAAGTTGTACGTTGAAAGCCATCAAAACTATTTCAGGCTTGGTTTGATTCAGCCTTTTCATAGACTGTAATGTTTGATTGAGCCCGTTCATGGGCTGTACTGTTTGATTAAGCCTGTCCATGGGCTGTAATGTTTGATTGAGCCTGTTCATGGGCTGTAATTTTTTATTGAGCCCGTTCATGGACTGTAATGTTTGATTCAGCCTGTTCATGGGCTGTAATGTTTGACCGAGCCTGTTCATGGGCTGTAATATTTGAATGAGCCTATTCATGGGCTGTAATGTTTGATGGAGCCTGTTCATGGACTGTAATGTTTGATTGAGCCTGCTCATGGGCTGTAATGTTTGATTGAGTCTGTTCATGAGCTTTAATGTTTCATTGAGCCTGTTCATGGGCTGTAATGTTTGATGGAGCCTGTTCATAGGCTGCAATGTTTGATTGAGGCTATTCATGGAATGTAATGTTTGATTGAGCCTGTTCATAGGCTGTAATGTTTGATTAAGCCCTTTCATGGGCTGTAATGTTTGATTGAGTCATTTTATGGACTGTAATTTTTTATTGAGCCTGTTCATAGGCTGTGCTGTAATGTTTGAGTGAGCCTGTACATTAGCTGTGATGTTTGGTTGGGCATGTGTATGGACTAATGTTTAATGAACCTTTTCATAGACTGTGATGTTTGATTGAGCCTTTTCTCAGACTGTGATGTTTGATTGAGCATGTTCATGGACTTTAATGTTTGACTGAGACTGTTTATGAACTGTAAGTTTGATTCAGCCTGCGCATAGATTCTAATGTTTCATTCAGCCTTTTCATAACTTTAATGTTTAGTTGAGTCTGTTTAAAAACATCGGTAATTTTATTTGTAGGTCAATGTTTTGATAGAGATGCATTTGAAAAGCACGACAGTAACTGTAAACCAGCTGATGTATTTACTGGTGTTAAAATTATGGCCCAACCGCTAAATCTGTAATAGAATACATGTAATGAACAGGACAATCAATAACTTATTCAATAACCGGACATAACGACCGTATTAAAAATATGCATTTAGTTAAACAGCAAAAGAAATTGAAATTTGCATTATGGTTCGTTGATAATTTGTATACATTGCTGGTAAAAATATTATTTTAGTACATTTATAACGCATTCGGTTGAACAATCAGATGGGCCTCATAATTATATCCATTGGTTGGACAACTAGAAGTACTGTTATAATTGCAGTTGCACATGAAAAGCATGTACCTGTATAAGTATACAGTACAAATTGAGAAGGCTGTAGCCTTTCCTAGAACTGTGATGTTTGGCTGAGTCTGTTTATGGACTGTAATGTTTGATTGAGCTTGTTCACAGTGAGACTGATGTTTCGTTGACTTAGCCTGTACATGGGTTGTAATGTTTGATTGAGCCTGTTCATGTACTTTAATGTTCGATTGTCTGTTAATGAACTGTTACATTTGATTTGGCCTGTTCATAGACTGATGTTTGATTGAGCCTGTACATGGTTTGTAATGTTTCATGTGCGTATTACTGACTATGTTGCTTACCCAAAGGTTGAGTGCAACTCATTATTTACACAAGTAAACAGTTCAAATTTTGATCTATCCCAAAGAAGCATGCATCGTTCAGTGAAGTTTTTCAGATAAATTAAATTCCTTGAGAATTATAACAGATTGGTTTACTCTAACAAGAAACAATAGGTTCAACTTATGGCAACAGAATTTTGACAGGTAATCTGAGAATATTAATCCTGCTTATTATAATTGTTTGATCACATTACAGGCAATTAAATTAGTAGTACAACATACCATTAGTTGGCTAGTAAAAATGTCAGTTTGCTGATCTGAGCTTTATAGCACTGTAAAATGGAATATTCATGTTAATGCCAAAATTTTAAATTAACAACTAAATTTCATAAAGATGTAACTATCATTAATTTTTTAATGTTCTTAACTGGTGCACAGTTTATCAATTCCTTTATAGTAACCAAACAAATTCTATAAAGGAATTCCTTACAGACAATTTAGAACTTTACAATGGAATAATTAATGTAAATGCCCCCCCCCCTTTCCTGCATCCCACCCCTGTCCCAGGCAAAAATATTATTTTATTCTACAAAATCATATTTCTCTTATTTATCAGTCTATCATAAATACATAGGTATAACAGCATAATCTTTTCTGTTAGTTTCATATAATAGGTAATAATGATGCATAGATTTTGCTGGTTGTCACTAATGCAACAAATTCTGAGGGTTTCCTTACATTACATTACAGTTATAAGAGATTTAAAGACATGTTCTTTTTTAAATGTTACATATACGTGTATTAATTCACTTTTCATCAAGCAAAAAGTTACAAAACATTGTAAAATTTAAGTTACGACACTGTTGCACAAAGTTTAATCCAACATTTTATACATTTTGAAGTGGAAAACTGTCGTAAGTCAGAATTTTATCTAAATCATTTTTACATTTTACATTAAATAAAAACATAAAATATTTTAAGAAAGTTTAATATTTTGTCATGAGTTTTCATAAAAATATCATTCATATGAACAGTTTTAAGAATAGGAGAACGTTTTTTTTCTTCTCCTGAACATTTTTGAAAAAGTGAGTTACGACAGTGTTGCGTTGAGCCCTCGATATATACATTCTGAATATATTCAGAAAATGATCATTATTTGTAAAAAGAAAAAAAAATGCAGATACAATAGTTTCACGCTGAGGTTTTTGCTCAATTTATGGCAATTTCAGCGTGAAACTATAATTGTATCTGACATATTTTCAAATTTAATGAGAACACATTTTAAAATTGTATTTTAACTATCAGTCATGTGATCAGATTGGTTCTTTATGCTCAATTACAGATTTAAAAAAAAACAAGTATGTTCCATTAAAATATTTATTTTTTCTTTCTCCTGAACAATTTTACAAAATGCAGATACGATAGTTTCGCGCTGAGCCCTCGATATGAGTTAACGGAACTGACAAGTTTGTTTCATCGGTGTACGGGCCGTGACTTAGAAGACGGAATAGTCATCTGCAGACCAGTATTGTGATAGTGTATTGGTAGCTAACAATGTCGCACCATTTTGTCAGTGTGTGTCAGTGGCATAAAAGGGTCATAACTTGCAAGGACGGATTACGATTATCTGTTTTCCCCGGTGGCATTAAGCGGTCGTGGTTTGCAGGAACAGAGTTGTGTTATTCCTTTTACGGAGAGTTTGGGGTAAGTAGACATTGTAGTATTTGAAATGGTGAACGGTTTTGTTGACGTTCTCAGCTTTTAGTCTGCGTGCGAAGGTATATTTTATTCCGAGGTTTGGCACCTTCCTGCAATGCATTTTTGTCGTCGATGTAATGACGTTATTTCTTCATTGGTGAGCAAAACTCGAAATATGACCGTGTTCTCAATTCTGCACATTATATTATAGGTCAAACCTTTATTCATACTACAGATCTAAATCCGAGGAGTTTTGAATCGGGTTGGCTATTATCCAGGATTAGTTAACAGTGTACTGTTACTGTTCTTCACATGTAATCATCCGCAGAATGTGTACGGTGCTTACAATTAATCGTGGATTCGAATGGAACTGTAAAAAAGTTTAAATAATGACTAATTTAAAGTCAAAATAATTGTTTTGTGAAAACACATGCGACATAATCCAGATGTGACATTACCAGTGTTAAAGAATATTTGTAGTGTGTACATGAACTACAGTTACCACTTGATATTTTTGTCTCTTGAAATGCGGTCAAACAAGAAAAAAATAATGTCTATTTAGTGATGTGTGTTTCTTAGGTTTTATGCGGTTACAATTAAATTAGTGAATATTTGTTTTACACACGTTACTTAGAGAGTAAATTATATTTAAACCAGTTTGTCTGTAACTGGAAATGCATATCTTTATGTTACGTGCATGAAAAAATACAGTAACATAAGACATCCTAGAGCAGTTCTTTGTATGGCAATGTCTTTCATAGGACATGTAGATCCATCGGTAATACTTTCAATAATTGATAAAACTATCCTTTATCAACAACTAACATTGAGTTTTACCTGATCCGACTACAGTTAAAGCTACAGATTTGACGTCTTCCTTCCCACATTTTTCTAGACAATAAACCAATTCACTCCTCCAACTAGCCAGAGTGTCTTGGGACTGCACCTGGATCACGTGCTTAGCCTTGAGTCCGACATTGTCTGTTATCACAACTCTATCATTTTCTGTAAGTAACATAAAAATCAAAAAATTGCACCACAAAATATTAAAGAAAATGAGAACCCGACGGGTTTACCGCCCTGAAAAGGTCTGAACCCAAGTTGGTCTCATATGAACAAACACCTTCATGTTGTCTTGGTAAATCAGCTCCACCCAACAAAACAACTCGAAATTGTTCAAGCAAACCACACAGACATAAAAAAAACCATAAGAAGCCTTATTATCAAGCAAAAATGTAGGTACTCAGTGACCTTACTTAGACCAGAGCACCTGGTGTCAGATCAGAAAATATTAATGAACCAGTTCAAACTTTTTTGATTTTTAAATATTTTCCTTTAAAACTTAAGAAAAACCTAATCCCCTGGCTAAGTAATGCGGATAGGTTAATTTCCAAGGATCAAGAGAGCTTTAGATTTACAAATAGCTTAAACGGAAAACGAAGATGAATAAAGATCGTTGCCATGGTTGTAGTTTTATTTTACTAATTGAAATCGCCATCCAGGTAATTCATTCTTACACACCATACACTTTTAATGATGGTGAGCTGTGAAAATAAAATTATCATTTTTATAACAAATTCCATCAAACTGTTATTATGTTGCTATGAACAGATTTATATTGATAATAACAGGAGACAACAGTTGATAAAAAAGAAGTTTGTTAGAAAAGTAATAAAATATGGTACGTGCTATATTGTCTAATCCGGGTATCAAAATAAATCACTTTCCACTCAACTAACTCTTAAATAATCAATTACAAAATCCAGTTCATTGTTCCCATTAGGGCAAACCAGTGTTATTTTTTTCAAAATCATCATTAAAATTGTATGGTGTTAAAGAACATATTACCTTCATCATTAGTTGAAAAAACTGCTATGTAGCAGTACTGTAGTGATTTTAAACTGCATTTGTAATTTAGTAATTTCATCTAGGTATCGACGATAAAGCCTTTTCTCTTGATTTGTGATACCGATACCAATGATTTTAAAACGTGTTTATTCTATGGAAAGATTACATTCAGTCAAATATTTCAGGTTGTTTTATGCACTAGAACAGCGAATAGGTTGTGTGATATCATCACCGTCAAAATTATGCTATCATTGGTGCACGATAGAACCTGGCTTAAACGGAAGTTCAATTGCGGCAACCCTTTCAGTAACTTTTATTATTGAAGTGTCTTGTTTGAAATTTATCATTTTAAAAATTCATTTTTTCTTTTCCTCTCTTCTTTTTGACTGTGCGTTTCCTATGTATGATTATTCTTAACGTGCAAATTTCACATTTGTACTGTATTAAAGTCAAATTATCCATTTTAGTATAATTAACAAACCCATTTTCGACAGAAGAATTGAATTCACGTAACTATACAAGTGGTTAAATTTAGATATGCAGTTATATATACCAACATAAGATAAGCGATTAAAAGTTATTGTTCATATGCACATATGAGTTAACGGAACTGACAAGTTTGTTTCATTGGTGTACGGGCCGTGACTTAGAAGACGGAATAGTCATCTGCAGACCAGTATTGTGATAGTGTATTGGTAGCTAACAATGTCGCACCATTTTGTCAGTGTGTGTCAGTGGCATAAAAGGGTCATAACTTGCAAGGACGGATTACGATTATCTGTTTTCCCCGGTGGCATTAAGCGATCGTGGTTTGCAGGAATAGAGTTGTGTTTTTCCTTTTTTCTTAGTTTTAAGTGAAGTTACAAAGGAATTATTTAAAAATTATTGTGCTCACTCTTTTATATGAGTTAATAAAATTACGCACGGTTGACATTTCACTTTGATTGTGGCAAGTTTGTACGGAGGGTTTGGGGTAAGCAGACACTTTGTTTTGTAGTATTTGAAATGGTGTACGGTTTTCTTGACGTTCAAAATTATTATTAGGCAATTTTTCCCGATGTTTACATCACCCTTTCGGAATTGGTGTTACAGTTTTGATAACATCTGATAATCATTTGATTAAATGCAGTAAACCCTTGCATCGTGTTCTTGCTGATTTTACTGCAGGAGCTCTGGTCTCGGTAAGGTCATTGAGTACCTACCCCTTTGCTTTTGCATGCTAGTGGCTTCTTGTGTTTTATATGTTTGTGTGTTTTTTTTTCATGCGGCATTGTTGAGCTGATGGGTGGGTTGGAGTTGTTTCACCAAGGCAACTCGTGGTTGTGTGTTGATATGAGAACCTGTTTGGGGCAAGTGTGAAGTTGGGGCACCCTAGAACCTGGTTTAAGCCCGAAGTGGCAGATTATTTTGCCTCTTAACGTTCCAAGGTGGTAACCCTCAGGTTCCCAGTTTTGTTAATTCTTTGTGATATTAATGTGATATTTCCAAGGCGGTAACCCCAAAAATTCTCATTTTCGTTAATTGTTTGTGGTGTCTTTTTTAATCTGACATACTTATAAACGCATGCTCTCTTTTCCTCTCTTCTTATTCGCTGTGTTTTGTGAGTGTGGCGATTCCTGATACACACTTTCTGTAAGCAAAAGAAGTAATCATAGCAGACACATAAAGCCATAATTTCAAGAAATATACACATACTAGAACATGAATTTACAAAAAGTGTATGTTGATCATGTTTATACGCGCATAATTTAACCACATAGAACTTTTGAGTACTATTACAAGCTGTCACCTTTCGAGTCATTGTAAGCACCGACTTCTGTAAGGATGGCATCTTCTGTACAGTTGAGCAGATCTCCGATCTGGATATGAAGCTGGATCGAACCAATCACACAACCTAACAGGAGCAACAACAAATGGTAAATTATTACAGAATTCCGCCTACTATTAACATAAAACAATGATTATTGCTGATACCTTTGTGCTGAATGACAACACTTATTTATGTGTTAATGTTCTAATATTTAAACAACTTAATGAATGACTGACGTTAATGAAACTCGTACATTCTTTTTCCTTTGAATATCTTTAAACTTTCAAATAATGAACGTTTGAAAACTGCCAAAATATCATTAAATAATCAAAATACACAATCTACGTAGCAAAACTAAATGCTAGCAGGTAACGTTAAAAAAAACGTTGTGGTGAAGTTCACATATGCATGGTTAAGATTGTTTTTGAATTACGATACAATACGGTATCAATTAAAATCAATTATTTTTCAAAAATGGTTTACCCTTGTTTACCAGTTTGAGAGCAACCAGAATATTGATTAAACCAGCATTTTATTGCCGTAGTTTAAAGGTGTTTAGCATGCAAAATGCCTTTAAATTGTTACAGTACCTTATCATTGGAATCAAAACAACGAAATGCTTTACAATATATAACAGATAAATAGCTATTAATATTGACTCACCATCTTTGACCATTCTATATTTAGTATCTTCATATCGTTTGGTCAAGATTGTTCCATCCTCAATGAAAATTCTCTCCGTTCTATCCTCTCCAGCTTGCTTTTTTAGGTGACGCATTATGCATGTCTGCAAACAACAAACAAAACAGTATTTGTTCTAAACTGCCCAAGGTTTGTTTGCGTTGGTTACTTTCTGGATACACCATTAATTACACCACATGTATGACCAACACATATCTTCGTCATCCCGTACATTTATGTAGTCTAACCAGGATCTATAACGTTTATGTTAAGGATCATTGGATTAGATCTGTACTGTGTTCAACCGTATGAATTTTCTGTACTTGCACTTTAGTCAAACAAACTGTTCGCACGATTCACTCGCATTTCATTGCAGTCACCAAAATGTCATGAACACAACATTCCATGCTATTTACACAAACTGTTCATCACAATCAAACACGACATCTGTAGTAGATCTGTAAGCTTTCCATGACATTTTTTCTAGAAGTTATCGTGAAAAAAAGATTTCATAGAAAATTAACAACGTCTTATCTGACCATGCTAACCCTGTACACTGCATACTATGATTATATTGTGACATAAAGTATTCGCATGAGAATACAAATGAGCTATACTTCAATAACTACCATTTTTAAAAGGCAAATACACATTAGAAGGGAATTTAATCGTCTGTATTTGAACGGTTAGAAAAGAAAAAAACAACAATAGATTGTGTTTGTTGAAGCACAAAACGATAAATACTACGGTTATGATGATATGATTTTTTTTAATTCTCAGCTAGCTCAAACTAGTTGTAAATGTTGTTCGCTATTATCACTGGGTGCTAACGCGTGTAACGGAAAAGTGTTGCGCATCGACAGCAAGTGTATGTTTTCTCAACAGAATTTTTTTATAAACGTCTTGCTAGTAAGACTTACGTCTGACTTGTTTCTGTATGAATAACATTAACATAGAAAACATAACATAGAGGTGACTCAAACATCAAACAGAAATCAAGGTGTGTAATGTATAGTTTATTTTACGTTTTTCAAAATATTTAATGCTTGTCAATGATTGATTTCATCTGATATTGTGATGTTTTTGCCAAGTATAACATAAATGTATTAATATTACATATAAAATATTATTCAATTGCATTATTGGTTTAATTTCTTATATAAGTGGCCATTAGCATTAGTTTCAAGAACCACAACATTAGTTATCATTTTTTAATTAATGCTAATTAAAGTGTTTCTATGCCTCGGTAAAAGTAAAGTAAAGTGTACGTGAATATACGAAATCAATAAAAGTGTGTGCGTTTCTATTCGACAGTGTGTGCGTTAATCATTGAAGACTGTTTTCGGTTTGTTTGGAAACGTGAAAGCGAAGCTGCGGTAATTATAACATTTGATATAAATATGCGTACTGGTAATTAATAAATACATCACTGGGTGTTTTTATTCGAGGAAATCAGTTAATCGCTGACAAAAAGTAGTCTCCACTTTTGCTTTGTGGGGCATAGGATGGCTAATATGGCCTGAAAGGGACATGTTAAGTAAATCACAAGGTGTACTGACGCAATGAAAGCAAATTTATGTCTATATATAATGAAGGCTCTAAATATGAAAATAGGCTCTGCTTATAACATGGCACATGTAAACATATAATTGAATAAAAAAGGGGCACCGGTTTCAAGGTGTCAGATCACTGTTAATTAATAAACTACCTATACTTTTCTTTCTGTTAATAGACAGTACAAACACATAGCTTTTAAGTTTAAAAGCATGTAAGTTCATCAGGAAAAAAATGAAAGGAATTATACATTTAAAGGAATGGTCGAAACTTCTGTTGCATCAGTGTTAATTCAAAATGCTACACTTCGTATACCCTTCGACGCCGGCTTGAGCAGAAAGTTATTTTCAGTGCATTAAATATAGAAATGACCCATACTCCACATAACAGCTACAGATACAACAGAATGCACATTATTTTTTGCAGAACTAAAATAATAACGATAATTCGACAGCAAAGCCCTGACCATGTGTGGAAAATGCTGTTTGTGGCAGCCAGACATACAGGAATTATCAGTGTAAAGTCTGCCTGCATAATTATAATCATCTCGATCGCGAGGATAACCAGTTGAGAACGTTTTAGAATGTTTATAAGCTGAATGTTGTTGATATATTCATTTACATATTCTTTTTAAGTTCAACACTAGAGCAAATTTTCCCAGGGGCCGTGGTCATGTAACATCTTAAGCGAATCTTAAAATCATTGCGCTCGAGTTGAAATACCTACACAGACATATTTCTAATATATTAAATATATCAATCTATTCATCTCAGTGTACCATGCAACATATATGTAATAAGTGTTTAATGAGTATATACTATAATTATACATGTATCATATTTTGCAATCAAATCTATTTATACAAAGAGATAAAGATAATGAAGTTATTTTTATAACGTCAACGTTGCTCTTTTTTTTCTGAATACTGTCCCACGGCTACAAGAATGGCTTGTGCAAAAACTTTATTTCTTTTTAAGTATTTAGCAATGATTACGCGTAGTACAAAAAGTTCAACGTACAACCTTTGATAATAGAACATTGCAGTTTATACAGATAAACCCGGCACACTATGGCAGCGTTCTTACGACGATCCTTTTGGGGTTCAAGAACGCCGAGGTCCGCGCAGTACGTAACACTGCCGCAGCAACGCAGTGGTATCGCTAGTAAAACGCCGACAGACGTTGGAGCATGCACAAAACAAATGCGGTCGCTAGGTGTTCTGAAAAGAGCGCATTGGGGTCGCCGTAAGGTCGCCGTAGCAACGCAGAAATATCTATTTCAACGACACAGGAGCTCTACCGGCGAATGCTGCGGATGTAAGTGGCTCTTGTACGAAGATTTTATGACAATCTCAGAGACGTCAGTGCGTATATACGGTGCGTCCACGGCGTTTATATAGAGTGTTATTATCCCCCCGCCAAAGGCGTGGGGGATATTAGAAATGCCCTTCGTCCGTCCGTCCGTGTGTCCGTCCGAAACAATTTTGTCCGGAGCATAAGTTAAAAACTACTGAGGGACTTTATTCAAACTTCATACACTGACAGAGCACATTGGTAGGTAGTGCAGTATGCAAGTACAATAACTCTACCTTGCCAAATCTTAGAGTTATTCCCCTTTATCATATTTACTTGATAAATTTTGTCCGGAGCATAAGTCCAAAACTACTTGAGGGATTTTATTCAAACTTCATACACTGACAGAGCACATTGGTAGGTTGTGCAGTGTGCAAGAACAATAAGTTTACCTTGCCTATTTTTAGAGTTATTCCCCTTTATCATATTTACTTGATAAATTTTGTCCGGAGCATAAGTCCAAAACTATTTGTGGGATTTTATTCAAACTTCATACACTGACAGAGCACATTGGTAGGTAGTGCAGTGTGCAATTCCAATAACTCTACCTTGCCTTTTTTAGAGTATCCTCTTCATCAAATGTACTTGATAAATTTTGTCCGGAGCATAACTCCAAAACTACTTGAGGGATTTTATTCAAACTTCATACACTGACAGAGCACATTGGTAGGTAGTGCAGTGTGCAAGAACAATAAGTTTACCTTGCCTATTTTTAGAGTTATTCCCCTTTATCATATTTACTTGATAAATTTTGTCCGGAGCATAAGTCCAAAACTACTTGGGGGATTTTATTCAAACTTCATACACTGACAGAGCACATTGGTAGGTAGTGCAAGAACAATAACTCTACCTTGCCTACTTTAGAGTTATTCCTCTTTATCATATTTACTTGATAAATTTTGTCCGGAGCATAACTCCAAAACTACTTGAGGGATTTAATTCAAATTTCATACACTGACAGAGCACATTGGTAGGTAGTGCAGTGTGCAAGTGCAATAACTCTACCTTGACTTTTGTTAGAGTCATTCCCCTTTATCACATTTACTTGATACATTTTTCCAGAGCATAACTCCAAAACTACTTGAGGGATTTTATTCAAACTTCATACACTGACAGAGCACATTGGTAGGTAGTGCAGTGTGCAATTCCAATAACTCTACCTTGCCTATTTTAGAGTATCCTCTTCACCAGATGTACTTGATAAATTTTGTCTGGAGCATAACTCCAAAACTACTTGAGGGATTTTATTCAAACTTCATACACTGACAGAGCACATTGGTAGGTAGTGCAGTGTGCAAGAACAATAACTCTACCTTGCCCAATTTAAGAGTTATTCCACTTTATCAGATTTACTTGATGAATTTTGTCCGTAGCTTAACTCCAAAACTTAAAAGGATTTCCTCTCCAGGTAAATTATACGAAAGTACAACCTTCAGGTAACTTTTTTCCGGCGGGGGGATAAACAATGTGTAACATGGCTCTTGTTTATTTTATTGCGTTCTTACAACGACTACATTCTTTAGTGCGCTCTACCGCTTTCATCGTCGTTTGCATGAAAAAAGACGAAATCAATTATATACATTTATAATATTTGCAAATAAACACTTATTTCACTATGGCACCAAGCCTGGCTACTGCTTGCCGATATACAAGTCCAGCAAATAATTTGTGCATATCAATCTGGGACGACGACGGAACAAACAAATAATTGATGAAGATGTGTCTATTCACTTCGTTTTATTGGAATAGCAAACGAGCGTCTTTAGCGCAGTGTGAGTGCCTTGAAATCGCAGTGCACGCAGTGCAAGCGCCACGAGAGCACAGACAATCGCCAACAATAAATCTGTAGGAACGAGATAGAACACAATATGAGCTCAGTAGCAACGCCTTGGTCGCTGTGTGGACGTCTTGAGATCTCCACCTCACGAAAAATTTAACAATTTTCTTGCGATCTCACGGCCGTAGTCTTGAAAATTAAACATGGACGTGCCAACGCAGTGGAAACGTAGTATAATGTGACAGGGTCTTTAGATTTTATTAATTAAAGTTTACACATGAGTAATCTTTAGGTAAACGTGTATCTTATATTTGCACATATATCACACTGCTTTCCACTAACACTGATGTTCCCAGTTAATTCACCAAATCATAGAGCATTGATTTTTGTCGTCATATCACGACCAGGTACTTCAAATGTTCTTTCTTTATATCCTATTTTTGACGAAGAGACAGTCTCATAGATGTAAGACAAATATTCCTCTGGGCGGACCACTGCACTTTGACTTGACTCATCATGTTTCACCGCCAAATGAAACACAGAAGTATCGACATACAGCATTGTCTATTCCCTGAAAACTATAAATATTATATAATATTTCGTTGATTAACACACGCGTAAAATTTTACTTTGTTGAACATCATACACAGTCTCTGTGCAACACGCACACACCATCTAATGCTGAAAAACAGAATTACTGGTGGTTTTTAATCAGAAACACAGAAGCAATAAGCGTATAATTATCATATCACATCATTTATACACAAAATAAGTATTTTTATACATGTCATTAGTATTATCTTTGTGAAGATAATATGTAGATGACTTTGTACAGTAAACTTAAAAATAAACGCGTTTCATGACATTATCTAAACTAAAGCACTATGAATAACAACAAGAGGTGTCAGTTTATATTAAATAACATTTACCATCTTTATTGGATCTCCATTGGAAGTAAAATTAGTCCAAAATACACGAAAATGAAACAAGCATGTGATAAATGTCGTCGTAATGTAAACATTCTTTCGATGTGCAACGTACACACACTGTCGTTGCGCAACACTTGTCGTCACACGCGTTAGACCTCAGTGATTATGGTGAGTTAGCGTTAGTTTACTGAAATCAGTTGGAGTTATCCCAGTATGAAATCCCAGTCTAAATTTCAAACGTATTGCTCACAGCTCAGCATGAAACTAACATATCAATATAATTATTATTGTTTTATAGCTTTCTCTGAGACAAATCCAACGACATTAAACTCTCAAAATTTTCAAAATGTTAGATTACCCACTATAAGATTCCGGCGACAAAATTGCACTTGTTGCACTTGTTGATCAAGTCATACATCATTATATATATTACACTGAGCCAAAATGCTTTATTGTCTGTTTAATTTAAGTTTTGGTATTTGCACATATCTGGACATTGGATAAAGCGAAAATATGTTGTTATCTTTTCACAAAGGTTAAAGTTATCTCCACTTTCCAAATAACGATATGATCGATATAAGTTTTTACAAGAGACATTTTCAAAGAAAAACACAATAGTTTAAGTCAACTGGTGTAAGGAAATAAGAAACAGTTACTTAATTATGTTTGTGTTGTTTCATTGTTGTGAATTTATGTAAATAGAAGATTAAGGAATATTAAGATCTCGCTATCTTTCTTTACTGTTCTAACGTGTCTTACCATATGCAAAATAAAGATACACTAGTAACACTCATTAGTGCAAAGTTTTAATGAACGGCATTTTGCTGTTATTAAGACTTTGATAATTTTCTTTCTATCTATGAACCTGCTGGGGAGGAGTGTAGTGAGCCCTTAAAGAAAAGTTCTAGTTCAGATTTACCATGTCAGTCACTTCAATCGCTCGGGTATATACTAGCAAATGTATTACCACGAAGCTATTTTCTGGAAAAAAAAACACTGTAAGGCAAGAAGGCTGTGGGAAGATTTTAACGCAAACAAATTTACTGGGATATAAGGCTAGGTAACTCTTACGGCAAGTCATATAAACCTGAAATAAGCAACTTATAAAGACAAACCAAAATAATTAATATATGAATACTTAATAAGATATGTCCGTAATATATTGCTGTTTCACTTCACTCTTTGTGTTAAAATTAAACTTTATGTTACTTCTGACCGACCAACTACTTTGTAGAACAATGACCATTATCAGGTATGACGGAATTAGCAAATATTGCAAAATGATATAAACACTTCGCATTAGAAAAGTGAAAGTGATTCAGAGAAGCCACACAATTATACACACAATTACAGTTTTCTTCACGTAGTCCAGCATCTGACTGTACATATAACTGACAAGAGTTATGCAAAGTCGAAATGTGCAGGGTGGAACGTTGAATGAATGCAGGCCTTATAAGTCAGCGGTTATAATTCATGTTTGGTCTACAAGTGAGTGTTAACTGTAAAATCATCTCACTAATACATGTACTATAAAACCAATGGATGCATGGGCTTTAATTTCATGTTTAAAACAATTCCCAACTGCTTAAGATTGAGTCTGAAATCAAAATATTATCTTAAAACACAAACCTTGATGGTCTCATCGTCATCTTCTTCAATAATGTTGATTTCTTTGAGACTTGTTTTGCTGTAGATGCTGTCAAACTCTGCAACGGCCCTATACATGACACTGACCGCCATATCTATGGGGTAGCCTAATGTTTCCCCTGTCACCCTAATGCTAAATGCAATGGAGTTCTTGTCAAACTTGTCTGCAAGCCTCAAACATTCTCGCATGAAGTTTCTTAATACCTAAAAGAAGGAGTTAAATCTTTCACCGAGGTCAACAACTGCACAATATCTGGCGCAAGGTGCATCACTTCTTATGACTCGTGCGATTCGGTGGCTAGTGATGTGTAATGTTTAATAGAAAATTCGGGTGGTTAATCATATTCGTCCTACTTTTTCTCTGAAAGAACACACTATTTCAAACATGAACACACGTTTTGCTCACCCCACTGAAGCTTGTATTTTGAACTAGGGATTGCAACGAGAACTCGAGTAACCGAATACTCGATCGATCTTCCGAGTATCAAATACTAAATCAAATCTATTACTTAAGTGTACTACTCGGATATATTTTATTAGCATTAAATCCTTTGTTTTAAATTCGTATAATTATGCGGTGTCAAAGAATGCATGCGCCTATAATGCACAATGTGCGATTCATTTATTCCCCATAGGTTAGGCAATTCACGCTTCGAACCGAGATTTCAAAATTTCAAACCACGGACCCAATTTGCACTTATCACTTATGTCAGTTAGCAATGATTTGATAGCATAGATGTATTGTCTGTCAAAAGAGTTCTTACGATACGTTGTGCGCATGCGTCATACGCCACATTTAGGTACGAAAATATTGGTTTTATCCTAAACCGACGCGTGAGGGGGCATTTAGCTGTGTCATTGCTAACAGAATGCGGACATGATCATGGTGTAGTCTTAAAGCATATGATAAATGATAATAATAACTATGATAAAGCATAATAAATTTAAGATTTTACGAATTTCCGAATATTACAGGCTTAGTTAGTTTGTTCGGCAACATCTGACTGTGAAAAGCGTAAACTATCAAAGACGTGGTTGCCACATTGGTTTAAACAATACTTATTTCTTCGATAAATGTCCATATACAAACATCGTGAATATTTGCAACAGGATTGAGTTATAATAACTTGTATAATCTCTCTCCTGAAAATATATAAACTATCATAATATAGGCGAAAAACATATGAAGCTGTATGTACTCGAACATTGTAGAAAACAACAAAAAAACACAAACAATACAATATATTTAGGCAGAAAGAAAGTGTAGGAAAGTAGACGGATAAGAATTAACCTAACGTCGGTATAGCAGACAGAACAGAAGATTTGAAGAATTGTGGTCACAGTTTATTGATCGAACTGGGCATATTCAAACAGATATGAAAATATGATATATCAAAACCTTCAGCGGCAACAACAACGATTCATCATTAAACGCTTTGATAGTCGTGAAAGGGAAATATCAAATGGGGTTATTTATACCTTTTTGTTGCTTCATACATGCATTGGACGACCGAAACGATCGTATAGATACATGTATCTTTAAATGCAAGGTTAACGGAGCTAAACGATGTTTTACCTTATTGTATTCAATGAAGTCTGGAATATGAATAACTTAGACAGGTGTTAGCATTCGGCAATTGGCGAAGGAAATTGGTCAATAATAAGTATAAACAGATAGAGAAGTTTTGAGAAGGAAAACATGTCGTAGTAATCGGTGTTTTTATTGAAATATAACATAGTGTTTTACTTGCTGGACACACAATTAAAATGGTTTTTTTTTTTATTTTAACATATAATTTGAAAAGTCTGATAAAGTATTTCAATATTCAGTTTATATCTGGAAAATGTTTTAAAAAAGATGAAAAATGATGAAAATGTTTTAAAAAAGTTGAAAAAGATTAAAGGCAGTGTTAATTTCTCCCGGTTATTCGTAAAAACCATCTGTAAATTTAAAAAGAAAGGTTACCAACATGATATTTTACAGCGCTCTGCAGGCCTGGTGATTAACCCTTCTACAGTTGATCATTATGCTTACCTCTTTGGTTGCACGACGGTGGCAGGGGTTTAAGAGTTTATGAAGGTTATTGGGGAAATCTTTTCTTAAAAGAACCTAGAAACTCGATTTGTTTCTTTTATCCCTGTCATCGTGTTCTTGCTGATTTTACTCCAGGAGCTCTGGTCTCGGTAAGATCATTGAGTACCCATTTCGGCTTTGCAATGCTCTTAGCTTCTTATGTTTTATATGTTTGTGTGCTTTTGCATGCAACATTGTTGAGCAGATAAGTGGGTTGGAGTCTTTTCACCAAGACAACTTGTACTTGTTTTGTGATATGAGAACCTGTTGGGGCAAGTGTGAGGTTGGTGCACCCTAGAACCTGGTTTAAACCCCCAGTGGCAATTTGATTTGCCACTGACCGTTCCAAGGCGGTAACCCCTCGGGTTCTCATTTTTGTTTATTGTTAGTGGTGTCTTTTTTGAAACTGATTATTTTATTAACCATGCTCTCTCCCCCTCTCTTCTTCTTGACTGTGTGGGGAGGCTGTTTTTTCTGAATGTTGCGATTCCTGAAATGCATATTTCACCTTTTTATCATCACAAAAGATATAATTGTGGCTGTTATTTATTTTTGTCGTTGGCGTTCTTTGACATGTACATAATATCTGATAAACTTTCAAATAATTGTTGTTTCACTGATAATATAGTTATAACTACAACGTTTGTACTTTAATAAACTAGACATTTCACCATTTTGTATGCAACGTAAATTATGGGAAAATTTCGACGTCATGACGTCATATATGACGTCATAATTAACTGATATTTTCAAGCGTTGTCCATGGAAAAGTTTAAGGATATCATAAACTTGTACTTTGAACACCGTTCTATCATAGCTGTAACCAGAAGGATGAGGAAACTTTACCCTGGCGATAGGAGGGTGACCAGGCTACAAGTAAGCAGGGTAGTTAAAAGGTTTGAGCAGCATGGAAGTGTACTGGACCAGAGATACAATAACCAGGGTCACCCTAGGACCAGCAGGAGTGATGAGAATGTTGCAGATGTGAAGCTGGTGATTAGTGAAACACCACAGAGGTCGGTAAGAAGGGTTCTTTCTGATATTACAAATCCCTCCAGTGTGACAAGTGTGTACAGGGTTCCTAGGTTCGATCTAAATCTAACACCCTATACAATACCAGTTCTCCAACATCTGAAAGACAGTGATGTCAATCAACGTCTTGATTTTTCCATTTGGATGACAGAGAATGCTGAGATTCTTGAAAACGTATGGTTCAGTGATGAGTCTCACTTCTTCTTGGAACAACAGTTAAACAAACAGAACCATCGCCACTGGTCAGATGTCAGACCTGGCATTTTTGTAGAGAAACCATGTCATGCGGAGAAAGTAACTGTATGGGCAGCCATTAGCTCTACAGGAATAATTGGGCCATTCTTTTTCCAAGATCAAGCCGGATATACTGAGACCATCAATAGTGAACGCTATTTGTCTCTTCTCAAATACAAGTTCCTGCCTGCTCTCCGCCGGAAAGGGGTCGATATGACAAAAATATGGTTCCAACAAGACGGTGCCGCGCCTCACACCGCACAGAAAGTTCTTGAATGGCTTAGACAAACATTTGACACACGCTTCATCTCTCTAAAGACGGAACGCCCTTGGCCACCCCACTCTCCGGATCTCAGCCCTTTGGATTTCTTTCTTTTGGGTCATCTCAAGGATAGAGTTTATAGCGTGCAGCCGAAATCTACAGAGGAGCTTAAATTGTCCATCAGACGTGAAATCAGAAAGATAACCAGTGACATGTGCAACAACGTGATGATAAATTTCATGAAACGTGTGGAGATGGTGCGACGTCAGAATGGACGTCATTTTGAGTACATGATGTAAACGGACCCTATTTTCAAACGTTGCTTAAATATTTTATAGGTAACTGTAACGGGTAAAACTACACTCAATAAAATTGGACAGCATTTCTCTTTAAAATGATACATGTTTCAATGTTGCGGACATTCTAACATAAAAAAGACATTCGGTTAAAAGTGTATCACATATTATGATAAAACCGATCTAAACTGGGCCTGTTCTGTAAATAGTCGACCATTCTGGTCTTTAAATTACATTGATATATGGGCGCATAACATTAAATTGTTTTATGTGAAAATACGTTTTGAATCTTAGTTTAGCTGTTTAACGTGTTTCGGTTGCCAAACTGTCTCTCAATAATTACCCAATATATGAGATCATTTTAAAGCTTTTTTTCGGTTTTAAAATATGGTCATCGGTTTCGAGACCAAAGTAAACAATAGCATGATACTATCTCTGGAATTGCACAATACATATAAAGCGATGCGCCGCTGCGCCAGATGTTGCGCAATAGGTACCCTGTCTCTAAAATGGTACGTGAAAAGCAATTTCATTTGCCACGACACTCCCAATCATCGCCGTACATACATGTATCTGACCATATTTCATCAGAGACCTAACATATTATGCCAATTCGATACACGAAAGAACGCGGTAATCTTTTATTTTATGTCATAACTTCTCAATACTTTCAAGAAAAGATGACTGTTTAAGCTTAAAGAGCGGACCTAATTCCGTTAGAATTTGGCAATGAAGTGCCATGTGGATCGTCGTAATTTAAGCACTCAGTCAAGTTATCAAATAGGCTGAACATCATGCCCATATGTTTTTCTGACCAACTCTGGTGAAGATTCTATAACCGTTACGGCTTTCCAAGTTTATGTGATCTTTACGTGAGATTTGATACCTCTATTTATAAACAAGTGATAAGCATTCCGATGGGTATTAATTGTGCACCCATTGTTGCTGATCTGTGTTATCTGTTATACTGGCATCTCTTTCTACCGAACATCATGATAACATTATTACAGCGTTTAAAAACAACTCGAGGTACCATGATGATTAGCTGAATAACCATTTTCCATCTCTGGTTAATAAAATTTATCCTCATGAACTACAACTTAATAAATCAAACATTTCAGATAAGCAAGCAACTTTCTTGATCTCAATCTTTCTATTGAAAATTGATATGTCACTACTAAAATATATGATGAAAGAGATGATTTTAATTTTAATATAGTACATTTTCCGTTTTTAGACGGCGATGATCCTCGTGCAACATCTTACGGGGTTTATATCTCACAACTTGATCGCTTTTCTAGAGCTTGCATTGATGTTAATAATTTTAATGAGCATAATCTTTGCATATGAGAAAAACTTTTAAAACAAGGTTATCGGTATCAAAAATTAAAACAAAACCCAACCTTTTCCAACTTTTCTCGCAGATACCCAGATTTAATTCAAAAAAACATGTACAGTTTAAAATCACTTTTGCAACAAGGTATTTCACAGCCAGTGTTTTGTGGAGATTGTATTTTTAAAATAAAGATAAAAAAGGGAATGTTCATTTTTCCTTGTTATTCGTCAAAACCATCTGTAAATTCAAAAAAGGTAATCATCATGATATTCTACAGCGCTCTGTAGGCCTGGTGATCAACCCATCTACCGTTGATCTTTATGCTTACCTCTTTGGTTGCACGACGGTAGCAGGGGTTTTAGAGTTTATGAAGGTTTATGGGGAAATATTTTCTTGAAAGAACCTAGAAGCAATGTTTATTTCTTTTATACATGTCATCGTTTTCTTGCTGATTTGACTTCAGGGGCTTTGGTCTCGGTATGATCATTAAGTGCCCACCCCATTGGCTTTTCAATGCTATATGCGTGGTATGTTTTATATGTTTGTGTGCTTTTGCATACAACATAGATGATCTGATGGTTGGGTTGGAGTTATTTCACCAAGACAACATGTACTTGTTTGTTGATATGAGAACCTGCTTGGGCAAGTGTGAGGTTGGTGCACCCTAGAACTTAGTTTAAACTCCAGTGGTAAAATATTTTGCCACAGACCCTTTCAAGGCGGTTACCCCCCATGTTCCCATTTTTGTTTATGGTATCTGTTTTGACTGATCATTTTATAAACCGTGCCTTCTCTTCCTCTCTTCTTGGCTGTTTAGCGAGGTTGTGTCTTCTGAATGTGGCAATTCCTGATTATGCGTATTTTACTATTTTTAGATTGTTAGAGAGAGGACAGTGCCAATTTTATCAAATATCACTTATTAAAGGGTAATAACTCCAGGATTATTGTAATACTTTAAGTGTAGAACGGGCAACTGTTGTTGACGTTGCCCGCAGCAGGTGATAAAAAATGAACCGTCAAACCAGTTGTATAAAATAGAAAATTACCGTCTGTAACGTCAGCGTCATCACACATTTGTAAATAACTCGTTAAAAGATTCCCTGTGTAATAATGGGCAGTTTTCACATGTATTTAAGACAAACGTCTGAATGTCATTTGTGTCTTAATTTAGATTAACATCAGCTTAAAACCAGAATATTTGCCTTTGTAAATATATTTAATGTGCAAAGTATATATATTTTTCCTTTCAAAAACATGTTAATTATTCTTATCAGAAATGGCCACATCTAGAAGACACAGCCTTCCTACACGAAAAAAAATCGACAGGAAAAAAGAGCATGGATTGTAACCTGGTTAATATCAAAACAGACACCATAAACAATTAACGAAATGAGAACCTGAGGGTTACCGCCTTGAAATGGTCAGTTGAAAACATTTTGCACCAACTTGCCTCCAAAAGGTTGGTTCTCATATGAACCAACAAGACAGTCGTTGTTAATTGCATTCAACCTACCCATCTTCTCGTCAATGGTGCATGAAAAAGCACACATACTTATAGAAATCTAATTGCATTGTCAAGCATAACGGTAGGATACTCAATGAACTTATCGAGATCAGAGCCCCTGGAATGAAAATAAAAAGTACATGATGACGGGGAAAACAGATCGAGCTTTATGTTCTTTTACAAGATTTTCCTAGAAGCCTTCATAAATTCTTAAACCATTGCCACCGTCGTGCAAACAAAGAGGTAAGCAGAACAAGGATTTGCAATTATATATAACTTAATCACTAAACATTTAGAGCGCTGTGTCCTGTTGGTTAGCATTTTTATATTTAACTGACATTTTATAAATAATGTAAAGAAATAAACATTTTCTTTAGTTTTTAAACTTAATCTCTATACAATAATGACATCCACACCGTGCATTTTGTCATATGGCAAATTTTAACCTTTCCATGTTGGGGAAGATCCCCACCTTCATCCATAGGGCCAACATGCATTTTAGGCTCAGCAAATAGAAACGCCACAGAACTTGTGATATATCTAGCTGTCTTAAATCGTAAAGTTCCTTTCACCTTATCCCCTAAAACAACTACCTTTAACACAAACAATAAAATACTGCAGGGACCTGTGACTAAGCGTAAATAAATTTAATCAGCATGGGAGAATTTCATCATAACAGTCCTAGCAAACCACTGCTATATAGGCTTGTCAATGATATTTAGCAAACTGAATAACTGGACCATAGGGAGACTACAAAGGTGGCTACATCTTTTAACCACTTACTTTTCCACCATTACGACTAGCTTCTTTCCATGGTGGCAGCGAGGTCAAATATATTTTATCACATTTAAAATTTCCCGAGTCTATAACCGCCACCTCACCATTGTGTATTCCATTAGGATACCGTCTGTTATAGTCTGTCTTCAGCTTAGGACCGCCGTGCTCCAGCGCGGAATCGAAAGCGGAGCCGCTCTGAAGATCGAGATCGCTTGCTGCTCCAACAACAATTACATCAGCCTTAAACAAAGTGAACAGTTAAGACAAGTGTTGCATTTATAGTTAATGCTAAATAAGATTTTGTTGTTCAGAAAATATCATAATTATTGTGTTGACAAATGATGTTCCAAGCTTAGACCTTCATGTTGATAAATTTTAATAAACACAAAAAGGAAGCAATTACGATTTTGTCATGGCTTTTAACTGTTACATGTACCCAGCAAGCACAGGTTTATCGGGCCAATATAGGCTAGCTGATATCAGTTTATGTTATTGGTCCGATATATTCCCGATATAAGCATCCAACTGTATAGTGCAGTTATATTGTGAAAATATGTTTCGTTCTATATTTTATTGATATTTGCCATATTTTCCGTCAAATTTTAGCGTAAATTTCTCATAATATCTCTCATTTTAAAAAGTCGGATCTTTCAATATCGGCCCAATTGCGGTGTGATATACGAACGTACATCCAAAGATCGACAACTCTGCGGGGAGGGCGTCAGATACAGAATGTGGAAGGCACGTTGGAAACCGGTAATTTTATGTTCTATATTTATTTTTAAAATTCGATCTGGTTAAAAAATTTAATATTGTGAAATTATTCCGACAAAAAATGTTTTAATTAGTTTATTTTCTTCATTCACATCGGGACTAGCTGCAACATATGGAACACGAAATTTAAAATCGCAATACTTTCAGTGATATACTGGGTAATAGCCAGTAAGCTTTGAAATTTTACTAAATCTTTTATTGTAGTTCCTATTTTCAGTCATTTTTCTTTCCGTTTTATTTTGTTACTTTTGCAGTAAATGTGCTGGCACATCAGTTTACAATTGTCACAATTTTTCGCGACTTTGTTCTATGCAGAATCAAAATAGGATTAGATGAAGTTTATTAAACGATTAAAGATTTTAGATAAGCCAAGTAAAAAGATCACATTTTATCTGATTTTTATTACTATTAGATTTCTAATTGATGATAAAGTGAGAGGTGGGAGTCTGTTTCATGAAATTTAAAGGTCCAGTAAATTTTTGCAAGAATGACTGTGCAGGGGAAAACGCTCTTTTATCAATTAGTGTGTTGGTCAATTAAATGCGCCAGTGAAATGTACTGTTGTACCTAATACTGTCTGTCACCCACTCAATAGACAAAACAGAAAATATTTGTTTCATGCAAACAATTAAAAAATAATCCAATTATACATGTGCATTTCTTTATCATTTCTGAATATTATTAACTGTTTCCTTATATTAAACACATAGAAGATCCAGCTTTTTTAAAAAAGTATATTTATAAATGATAGAAAATGTGGATATAGCTCGATCAGCTGTTCTTTTTCTTTTGTTGTTTTGTAACTCCGCATATCCTTTCTATTTGAGGTTGATCCATGTTGAATGGGTCTTTAGAGCTCTTAAACTAAGTTGTATGAGCTTTTTTTGCAATCAAGAAAAAAGAATTCAGTATAAACTACATGCACCTTACAATGTGCATGTGTGTGTAATTCTCATCAAAAATGTTTTAATTGAATCAATCTTTAAAATTTTGTGTTACTATGTAAATGAATTCAAAATCTTCATGTCTTGTGTACTTACAGGTAACATATCTCTCCATGTATGGTGGCCCCAACTTAAAGCAAATGGTGAGGCGACTACTGAAAGAAACCGTAAGCAGCAGACTGGCGGAGAAGTATAACTTCCTGGGGAAAAAGAGGAAACTGGCGTTTGGTTCTCTAAAACTTACCTCTGTTCTTCACAGTAAGTAAAAATTATCATAATTTTGCAAACATAGGGATCACACTTGCCTACTCTTTTGTTTCACCTTTGATTTGATTTGCTCAAATGTACAAAATGCAAATACCATTTGATTCAGTTCTTGTCAATAATCATGTGTAAACATTATAAGCTACATAAAATTATATAAGTAAGAATTTTTATTTATAAAAGAAATTGGAATAAAGTTGCCTACTACATGTTAAGTGTCAAGAGCTGTACATTTGTCCTGATCTTATAATCTTTTTTACTTTAACAGAATGTGTGCAGAATAATAATGCAACAAAATGTGCAAGTGTGAAGGAGTTTGAAGTTGTGAAAGAATGGCTTAGGGGTGCTATGGACAGAGACGGGGGAAGAAAAAAGAGATTTTCTGGGGCCAACAGTACCAATGATACTGAAACACCACCATTAAGTGAAACTGAAGAGAACTGAAGTGTTGTAAATGATATTGTTGTCTAGTAATCTGTTTTGATGCATCATTGTGAGAGCACATTTTATTTTGATCTCGTTTTTGTAAACAGGAAACTCATTTGGCATAAAAAGTCACTACTTTAACTCAGTGAAACATGTATTCTGTGTTAGCAACAGAAATGTGAAAAATTTAAGACTTTCAAATAAAGTTAAATATATTTTGAAAAGGTGGCTAAAGAATCACAGTTTTGTTAAATCGATTTTTAAAGATTCATAGAGTGACTTATTATTTAGAAAATTAAATAGAGTTAGCAAAGAAACCTTAGAACAGTCCGTCACTGCTTAATTTCTGTCACGTAATCACTAGATGTCAAATCATGTGACTGACACATGTTTAATAAGTTTCAGCAATCAGATGCGTCATTTCATTGTGTATGCTTTTGTCTGTTACGTACCAACAGTAATCATATACCTAAATACATGGTTCCTTTTTCCTGTCGCTCTCTTGATAAGGGCTTCTGTATGTGCAAACGGACTCAATTCATTCCTTAAATTGTACTTTGGTAATACATATACCAAAGTATTATTATATGGAGTAATATGTTGTAACATTTCTTTGCATCCACTTCTGATGTGTATTGTATTATGTATTTTTTGTATTTTGTTTTTTGCTTATTTGTATGAAAATACTCATCTTTATGATGGACAAGTCAAATCAATCTACCTGAAGTACATGGTACACTTAAAGGGACTGGCCCACACATTCAGGCAAAAAAAAGATTGGTAGAGGTTAGAAAATAGGGAAAAATTATTTTTTCTGATAATTTTCCAAGATGTTTTATATGTTGATTAGTTAGTTTCTCTTTATAAATACAACAGCTATTTCTATGTTTATCAAAATTTTCCTTTTTTCTACCCGCTTATGATTTGTGGGCCAGTTCCTTTAAATATTTTTTCAAAGATAAGTTTACAACAGCATTGGTTTACCTATATCGATCAATTTATTACACTTTTTTTTAAACGTAAGTTCAAAAAAAACTTAGTGGACCTTAATTTTACCTTCATAGTAAACTTGTAACACTTTCATGTTTGTTTAAGTCAAGTACACCAATACTGATTTTTTCAGGAAGCGGACTCAAAAGTGATTCGAAAAGCTTCAATCTTCCTTCACAATCGAGCTTAAATAAATTACTATAAACTAAACTAAACTTGTTTACATTTAAACTTCTTAGTCGACTTGTTACACTTTCATGTTTTTTAAGTCAAGTACCAAACTTGTTCTTAGTCGACTTGTTACACTTTAATGTTTGTTCAAGTCGAGTACTAAACTTGTTCTAAGTCGACTTGTTACACTTTTATGTTTGTTTAAGTCAAGAACCAAACTTGTTCTTAGTCAACTTGTTACACTTTCATGTTTCTTTAAGTCAAGTACCAAACTTGTTCTTAGTCGACCTGTTACGCTTTCATGTTTGTTTAAGTCGAGTACCAAACTTGTTCTAAGTCGACTTGTTACACTTTTATGTTTGTTAAAGTCAAGTACCAAACTTGTTCTTAGTCAACTTGTTACACTCATATGTTTCTTTAAGTCAAGTACCAAACTTGTTCTTAGTCAACTTGTTACCTCGTATGTTTCTTTAAGTCCAGTACCAAACTTGTTCTTAGTCGACTTGTTACACTTTCATGTTTCTTTAAGTCAAGTACCAAACTTGTTCTTAGTCGACTGGTCACACTCATATGTTTCTTTAAGTCAAGTACAAAACTGTTTTATATTTTATCTTCATATGCAACTTGTTTTATTTTCATGTTATTTTATTTATGTGCCAAACAGTATCATTTTAATTTCATTGTCAACTTGTTTCACTTAAATGTTCTTTTAGTAAAGTGCCAAACAGTATTATTTTACGTTCTTAGTCGACTTGTTTCACTTTCATGTTTGTTCTGTTTTTTTAGTAAAGTATCAAACAGTATTATTTTACCTTCATAGTGTACTTGTTTTACTTTCATTTTTTAGTTCAGTGCCAAAGCAGTTGTACTTATAAACTATGTCAACTTAATTATTACACTTCCATGTTTTACAAAGTTAAATGCTACGCAGCATTATTGTTTACCCAAATTATTTGAGCTTGTTACACTATTAAATAAAGTGCCAAGCAAAATTATAGTTTACCCCTTCCCTTGCTAATGGTAATTGTATCTGCCTTGCGACCAGTGCAGATCAAGATCATCCTGCAGATCCTTGCAGTCTGATCATGATCTTTACTGTTTGCTATTTAGTCAGTAAGTTTTTCATGAAAATCCTGATGAACTATAAATGGTACATTCCAAATTGAAGGATGGAGTAGTCCATTTCAGAAGTTAGTAAGGTAAAGGTTAATTTAACTTATAAATTTAGTCAACTTGTTACACATGTATATTTTGTCACTTAAGTCCTTAGTTTACCCTAATAAGTCAAGAGAATTGATATATATATATATATATATATATATATATATATATATATATATATATATATATATATATATATATATATATATATATATATATATATATATATATATATATACACTTAACAACTTTTCTAAGTATACACCTGCGTACTGGGTCATTACTGGCTTGATAAGTGACTTATTGCTCTAGAACTTTCAATAAAACATGCAAGTAATACTAACTGATTTATTAGTAAAACATTATTCAAAATGACAGACAACTGACTGCTCACAATCATTTAGAGTACTGGCACCCACATAATACAAATTCACAAAATCAGTTAATACTCGTGTTACCACCTTCCGTAGTAACCGGTTAAATCGCGAAAATATTGTTGAAGCGGATTTTTTTTATAGTGGTGGATCAATTTTAATGCTGTGAGCTGTTATTTCAATGCACAAGTGGACTGCAGTTGTTTTAATACAAGGGAACTTAAATTTTGAAGAATATCAGCGACAAGTCCTTGTTCCGACTGTCCTTCCATGTCTTCAAGTACATAGGTGCATGCAGTAAATGCATGATGGTGCACCGTGTCATCGTTCGGCGAACACCAGACCTTTTCTTGAGGTGAACACGGAAGAATATGTCCATAGTGGGCTAAAATTCCGGATCTTAATACAAAAGAAAAACTGAGGTCTGATCTTGGCAGAAGAGTACGAAACGGGAGGGACCAACCATGCAATCTTCGCCAACTTGGAACTGCGCTTCTTTAGGTTTAGGCTTAAGATTCCCAATTCAGAAGTGTATGAGCTCAATCGGATCAATATCTCTTGCAGATATACGCGCTGTTGGTGGTCATACTCATTATTCACTGATGTGAATTTGTATTCTGTGGGTGCCAGTACTCTAAACGATTGTGAGCAGTCAGTTGTCTGTCATTTTGAAAAATATTTTACTTATAAATCAGTTAGTATTACTTGCATGTTTTGTTGAAAGTTTTAGAGCAATAGTTCACTTATCAAGCCAGTTGTGCCCAAGTACGCAAGTGTATACTTAGAAAAGTTGTTAAGTGTGTGTGTATATATATATATATATATATATATATATATATATATATATATATATATATATATATATATATATATATATGGATTTGTGAGTTGCATACAGTGTGTTTTTTTTATGATTTTGTTAATATATGTTAACCTTGACTCAATTACACATTACCAATTACTCGTGATATATATTTATAATGTTTTTTATGAAGTATTGTATAGTTTATTTAAACTGTCTCAAACTGCGTCATTATATGGTCAGTGCACACAATAAATATATATTCGCTTCAGAGAAATAGTGTGAGCACATACAGTGTAATTATACAGTTTGTGTCAGTTTTAAAGTAACAGCAATGTGTTAGCTTTATATCAACTTGTTGCATATCAATTATTTCGCCTGTTTGGTGTTATAAATTTTGTGTTACATACACCATTTAGTCACAGCAGTACATATGTGTCTAATCATAAAAATCTTGTTGCACTCTTAAACTATTTGTTGCAAGTTACATGCCACTTTTACAGTATTATCCATGCAGTTTGCCTGTTATAGATTTTGTGATTTCTAATGAAATTTGAATAAAATGAGATACCATTTTCAACGACAATGTATTATTTCAATGACCTTATATTTCTGTTCATACAGAAACTTGGGTTTGAATATATAGGTGTCAGCGGGTCGGTTGGTCAGCTTTTTGTGTCATGTCTGGGGTATTTATCCACTTAAGTGTCGAGTAGTCTGTCCGGTATTGAAAGCTGATTGTGGGCCGATAATGAAATTTGATGCTAAGCTGATATAGAAATCTGATGATCGATCGATATAGGAATCTGATGATGGGTGGATATAAAAATCTGATGATGGGTCGATATAAAAATCTGATGACAGGCCTATATAAAAATCTGATGATGGGCCGATGTCGATTTTATCTAGGAACAATACCGGCTTGATGTCGGAAAGTATGTTGGGCCGATATTACATCAACATTGCAAGGCTGATGGTGGGCCGATATCTAATTCTGATGATGGGCCGATATTGCAGACATTATCGGTCCAATGTTGGCTCGATATATAATGCTTGCTGGGTACACAATATATACCTTTGACTGGGACGAAAGTAATCATTTTTTGTTATATACTCTTAGTATAGTACAGTGTTAATCCGCAAGAACGGTACAACTCGTCAGATTAATAATTCCTATTGCACATTGTCGTTTTCCAAATCTGTACTTTTGCCGCTTCCGGTAGTTCCTACGTTCCAAAATTGCCGATTTCGAATCGCAATATTTTCTCAAATTTTATTTGTTGACTCCAATAACACTCTTTGATTCAATGATGTTTACACACAAAAATAATATGAAATCATCAAAAATGTGAAAGAAAGTTTAATTAATAGATAGCCATTGCGGATATAACCGGAACGAGCAAAATATTAGGAGCAAAGAAGTGTACACACCGTTCAACTATCCCTATCTAAATATCTATAATGCAACAATCCTTTGAATTTTCTCTTCAAAGTCTAATCCTATATTGATGCATTTTGGTGAAAACGAAGCTTGTTGCTGCGGTATAAGAATAAAACAATTTGGAATCCTAATCATTTCATATCGAATACCACGGTAAACACTTCAAGCATATTCGGGTCCAAATGTTGTTATTATTGTTTTTAGTCCTTCAAGTAATTCAAAAATTAAAAATTTACTAAATTCCTTTTTCTGACAGAATCGATTGTGGCGCATGAAAATGTAAACATTTGTTCGATTATGTCACAACTTAGTTTTAAATATGACGTAGAGATTCATGCTTTATTGTGACGTAATTTCACCATTCATTATTGATTAAGTGCTCACTTAATGAGGAGTGAAATAAGGGTATATTATAAAAGGAACATCATACCAGTACGCAATCTGTAGGTTTGTTTTATTTCTCGTTGCGTATGTAAACAACATCTCGCTCGACCTTCGGTCTCGCGTGATATTGTTTACATACCCAACTCGACAAAAACAAACCTACAATCTGTACAAGGTAAACAATATCACGCGAGACCAAAGGTCGAGCGAGATGTTGTTTACATATATTGCATATTGTTAGATACTGGTATAAGATTCCATATGTATCGGCAGAAATAAAGGATGTGTCATCGAAAAATAATGGTGGCACATTTAAAGGATTCGGCGACTTAAATTTGTTGTTTTCAAAAACAGAACACAAAAAAACAAAACTCTCAAAAATCTATTCGGAATATATGTTAGTTCTAAACGTGTTCATTTCGCTGATCACGTGCGTATTATCTGAATAAAAATTTATAAGTTATCTTTATTACTGACACCATGTAGAATATGGCAAAAATACATCAATGTATTAAAATTTGACGCCGCATCCGCACAGCCGACTCTCAACACACAGCCGTAACCGGTTAACCAACATCACCGTGCCCAATCGTTCTCTTGCAAAAACGGCAAAGTCGCGTCCGACCACGGAATTTCCCGCGAGTATTTTTGGTGATTTTTGTGACAAAATCGTTGTTTTTATATACTTATAAATATTTTCAGAGAAACAACCAAGTGAGGGATGATCTCCTAGAAATCTGCTTTAATGCTCACTAGTCGATTTCCTCCACATTTCTATCGTTTTCTCAATCATTCGGTGAAATCTAAGAAATTTGCTGAAAAAGTCGACAGTGGGTCCGGGAAACTCATGTTTTTAACATCTGCGGATACATTTATCCACCTTTCCATGTGTTAATCTAGGAACTGATCTCTTCTGTAACCGATACAAAACTTGTTGAACATTTCGGAAGTCTTGGCTGGTTGATGGAGATCATTTTACGACAACATTTTGGGGGTAACGTAGGGTAACACGGAAATCAACTTTCGTTTTTTGGGAAACGTCAGGACCCGTATTAAAAGTTTCAGCTTAAAATGTGATCGTTTCTTTTTTTGCCGACCTTATTATTGTGTGGATTCACCGAGATGTTAGTTCTGCTCAAGTATAAAAGCATTTTCTCTTTTATTTTCGTTGTTCATTTAAAATGTGAGTAGATGAACAGACCAATTGAATTTAATATCAGTAATGATTTTAACCAAAAAACGCCCTTTTTAAATTAGTAAACAAAATTTAAAATGTTAAATGGCATATTGCAGTCTATTCTCAAACCTTCGCCCATGAAATAATTTAGAAATTTTATATTCACGTTAATTTTCTTGAACATCGGTGCGTTTGAAATAAAATTAAAAATAGAAAAATGTAGTGGTGCAGAAGTCTGGACCAAGAGAATTTCCACAACTACTCTTGAACATGTGATGTTCTGTCTATATCTATTTTTGTTGTTGTACGTCAGACCCATAAAAGGATGGTAAAGTGAACACAGACCCAGAGGGTGGTTTTACGTTCCACTTCAGACGGTTTCTCTACATGTAAGACAAGTCCTATTATATTCTACTCTACGCATGCGATATAACAATTATACATGAATATAGAAAACCACCCTCTGGGTTCGTGTTTACTTTACCATCCCGGTGCTTATCATACCAAACTAAAAAGTAAAGGGTTTGTGTGTTTAAAAATGTAAACCTTCAACACACTGAACCGCCATTCCTTCATCCAAACACACACACGCACGCACACTCGCACACACGCAGACACAAGCCTGAAAATAAAACATAATTTAGGACCGCTTAGTTTCATGTTGCAACTTCGCGTTACTTCTCTATGTACAGCTTATGTAATAAAATAAATTTAAAAAAAAAAATTCACGTTACTTCTCTTTGTACAGCTGTTATATGAAAATACTGCATTATGCTTACATCGGTCTGCAGGCGGAGTTGCAGACAGTTAAAAAGTCGGAAAGCAAAAGCTCTCTGCAGACTAAAGCTAGTTTCCCAAAGTTTTATTTGCAAAACTGTTTTTGCAACGAGATACCGTACGTGGCACTGGTATATCACATGAAACTCGTATACATAAAATTATATATGTTTGTAAAGCAAAAACAGATTGCAGTCGTAAATCCCAGATCCAGTTGCACGAAACAATTTCAATAATGACCCCCGGTCGGAAGAGAGCCCTGTTAAGCCGGGACAATAAATGGCCTTTACTTTTTAGTGAACGGGCTACATTGAAGGTTACTTACTGAGCTCGTGAAGGAAACTTTTTGTGCACATTGATGCTTCTACAAGAGCACGTAACGACTGCTACGTCAGAACGTGCAAGTTTAAACGTGCGCAAGTGAAAGCTACTATATGCGCATATGAACGCTACATCTTTCAATTGAGATACAAAATATATATTCCTTGCCCCTTCTATGAAGATATGAGAGACGAGACAATGACTCGTTTAAAGCAGATAAAATACTTAGTATTCCTTACATTTCAAATCCACTTTTAAGAAGAATCGATTGAATCAAGCGCCAAAACGATAAATATGTATACATTTATATAAATTGCACAGTGATAAACGGCTTGACATTATCTCAGTAAACAACAATAACAAAATAAAAACTTTCACACTTGATCAGAACTAACATCTCTGTGAATCCACACAATAATAAGGTCGGCAAAGAAAGAAATGATTACATTTTAGGCCTGAACTTTTATCCGGGGTCTCAGCGTTTCTCCAAAACGAAAGTTTGTTTCCGTTTTACCCTCCGTTACCCCAACATGTTGGCGTAAAATGACTATCTACCAGCCAAGACTTTCGAAATGTTAAACAAGTTTTGTATCGGGTATAGTAAAGATCTGTTACTAGATTAACACCTGGAAAGGCGAATACGTGTATGCGAAGATGTTTAAAACATGAATTTTCCTGACCCACTGTCGACTTTTTCAGCAAATTTCGTAGATTTCACCGAATAATTTCGAAAACGATAGAAAAATGGAGGAAATCGACTAGTGAGTATTATAGCCGATTCCTAGTTGATCATCCTGCACTAAGTTGATTTCTCTGAAAACATTCTGTAGTATAAAAACAATGATTTTCTCACAAAATTCAACAAAATACTCGCGGGAAATTCCGGGATGGGACGCGACTTTGACGTTTTCGCAAGGTAACGATTGGGCACGATGAAGGTCATCGTGCGTTATTTACAGACACGTTTCTATGGTCCGAGTGTAGTAAAGAAATATATTAGAATGTTAACATGGATATTCCCAATATTATTTTATGATTACATGCGTTTCATCATTATTATTGTAGAAAATCTAAAATCCATAAAATTCAGTTTTTTTTCGGGCGAACCATAACATTTAAAGCCAATAAAAATAAATGACTTCACAGTACATTGTAATACGTCCTTCGTGTTTTGTGTTGATACATGTTAAGTTAGTTAAACACTTTAAACTCCTTACATAATTTGAATTAATTTATCAATTTCAAACAACAACGACATCTATAGCACCCACAACATTCTTAAAATTTCATTCTTAGTAATTAGAGGATATTGAACCATATAGATGATTCAGCTTGAGTTTACATGTATTAGACTACCACGTGCAAAGTGCTTTAACTTTATGTTCGACATACTCTTGATAACCCTCACCTTTTGGTGCACAATGTCTCCCTGTATGATCTGTATTTTGATCATATGTCTCCTTGTTTGGAAGCAGAAAGGGGATGTAATAGTATCAGATTCCTGATGTATTTCTGTAATAAACAAAGTTGGCATACCTTGTGAACTGTATTTTCTTTAAAACGTACACAGCTTCATAAACTGTGCTGCAACATAATCAAGTTCAACAAATCACTTCAGTTAAGTATCTAATAATCTAAGGTCACTATTTGTTGTTTGCTTTCATTACTTAACTAAAATGTGATCACAATTTTGAAGTTATAAAAAGATTTCGTTAAGGCCCGAACATTAGTAACAAGAGTTGTCCGCGAAGTCAGCACGCTCGACTATTATATTCATTAGAAACAAAATTCATATTTTAGATTAAAACAACTATGACTAAACATTCATGTGAAATAAAAAAATATTATAGGTGAATAGGAGAATGTCGATTACAAATAACAGAAATAACTCCTTAATATACCATAAATATTGAACTAAAAGGAAATAACTACGCAATATATTTGGAAGAGTTTAATCACATTGTTTGTTATTTATGATTGGGTTCATTTACTAACAGTTCAAGACCAGTCACTGAAATAATGTTACAGAATAAAATCATAATTTATTTTTAATTGCAAAACTAAACGGCAAAGAAAAAACTTACTGTACATTGGCTTTGCGTGTATGATAATTTACGACTCGATAATAACAGGAAAGTCTGCTGTTACGGTGAAAAAACTGTAAACTGTCCATCGTCAAACATTATATCTGTTATTATGAGGCCGCCATTTTGTCTGCGAAAGAATGAAAGATAGGTCACAACGTGAACCGTTCGCGCATAATACAATGTCAAGACATCTTATCCTGCATTGTGAATTTGGATAAAGTAGATCTATTCTGAGTTTCAGAATATGCGGAGGGTGATTATGTAATAGCGATGCAGCGTTACCAGGCTTTGAAGCGGTGATTTTTAAAATCTTATAAATTTCCCCACCCACTCCATTTTACTTTGATGCTAAAACACGTTTGAAAAAAGGCCACATTTTATTTCTCCCGCTCGGAGTTTAAAGTATATTCACCAGTGAATGAATATTTGACCACCTGTCTTGAAAAACCTCTTGGCTATAATCCAAACCTTAAAATTTAGCAATTTAGTTATGTACAAGTGAATCTAAATCATAGCAATTAGTAACTTTACCTCATGGTCTGCTTTTCATGGTACTAAAACATTACTTTTGTGTACAATTAAGAATTAAAATAATGATTTACTTTATTATATATTTTTCAGCAAAAATGGTTGACAATCTCTCACTGAAGGCTCTCAGAAAAAAGCAAATTTTCACCAAAAAACACATTTTGACCCCTAAAATTTTAGCTGAAGGGTCTCTTTTATACTGAAATTAGGTTTGTTTTAATTATTGATTGACTGAATTCCCTACAAAATGATGAAAATGACCCTAGAGATTCAGCAGCTAGATCATATTTTCAAGCACTCTTCTGTGATGACACTAACCATAAAATATTGTTGATTGTATAACCATTAAATGTTGTACATTCTTTGCTTCGACCAGTACAATTGTACTCAGTACAATTGTATGTTATTATCATGGTTACACAATGGTGGTGACAATACCCTTGGCTTGTTATGAGATTGAACCCCATACTATCTTTAGAATTGAGAAATACGGTACTTCTTAAATGTAAATATCTCTCATGACAACAGTACTCATTCACTCCCAGAAGGATGGATGTCAGTAGGCCTATCAGTGCTAAATGTATACACTGCGTTCGTTAGTCAGGGCAAAAACATGTGCATACTATTGTATCCTAGGGCTGGATCCTGAAAGGGTTCAGTGGGAATGCCTTTGGGTACTAAGCAATAATTAATTGTCGTGGGGATTTCTAGAAATCTTACATCAGACCCTGTATGTGTCATTAATATAAACTTGTAATTTGCATTTCTCCATGTAAACACCAAAGCTAAAGCTGACGATAAAATATCAATACAGATAAACAACTGAGATAAATGTTTTTGGCTTATAATTTGTTTTATTATCATAAATTTTACAAACGCAATATTCTAACACTTTGATTTGTTGATTTTCTAGATTTAACATGTTTCTGATGAATTCATAATTTATATGACATTTCATGTTTATCCACCTTTAAAAGGAGCAGGTTCACGAAGGCCTAATATTGGCCTAAAAATATTACAAATTTTAAGTTTTGTTACATATCACAAATTTTAATGCCTTTGAATACATAAATTGTTGTACTTTCGATATCTTATAATTTTATAGTTTTATATCAAACACTGTTAATGCAGTTGGATAACGGGTCTTCAAAATTGCTTAAAATAAGAAAAATATGTATAAATTAATATTTTTTTTCCATTTTCAGAGCAGATTTTAAAGGACTAAAACCAAATTTTGACCACGAATTCAGCATGTGTTACTAAAAATATAATTCATTAAATTATTTTGGTCGAGACCTGTGCCCAATATGAAAATCATCAAAATATGTTGAAAATTTAACAGAAATATGCATATTTTGCAACATTTTCATATTTTAGAACACAGTTGACACACTTATTTTTTTTCATTTTGGTTAATAAGTTAGTCTTCCTTTACAATCTGTCCAAGGAAACAACCATTATAGATTATAAAAAGCTAACTTTCTGCGATGTAAATGCCATTTGAAATATTTAGATATTTAGGCCACTTTTGAGCCTTCGTGAATCTTCCCCTTTTACTTTTGTTATGCAATTTGTACAAAAAGAATAATCAGAGTGACTTTTCTATTGTAAAACCATCAGAACACCGATTTAAAGATTGTTGTAACAGTTAAGCAGATTAAAAATAGCCGATTAAATATATAGCAAACAAAGTTACAAAACGAAAAATAAAATCCCGGAGGTGAATTATCTTCCCCTATCCGCATGTGTAAAAAACAACGTTTTTAAAACTGTTTTGTGGCGTAAAACACCTAGTTTTGTCTTATAAAGTTGTAAAACTCCGATACATATACCTTATTTTGTTCAACCAAATTATCTTTTATTGTGTTAATAACGCTTAAAAAGTCTTACTGGTGTAAGTTAAAGTGATAATAACGAATGGAATTGGCGCAATTATGGAAAAATGTGTGACACTTAAAATCTTATACGAATGTTAAAAAGGCACGAATTTGCACCAGCACTGCATTAATATAAAGCAAGATTTGTGTTTAGTTTTCCGTATTTTGTTTTACGATTTTATTTCTCCAACAATTTGTGGAAGGTTTTTTCAGGAAGGTCGTTTTTGAACGCAAACTCGCGGATATTCCCACAATTTACACCTACATATTCCAAAGGAAATAATGTTTTAAAAGCTAAGAATTTTGGAAACTCTAAATCAACATTTAATGCTGACATAGACAATTTTTCGTGCTGATGCACTTCCCCGTAATAGTACAATTCAGTTTTCAACGGGGCCATCAAAACCTTAAACAACGTGTTAAACAACGTGTTACAAGTATTATTGTGTTAAAATTACGCTATACCGGTAGAGTAATGTGTCTTGTTGATAATGATGTAGATACTGATGGTGAACATATAAAAGTACGGTAGGCCTAAACAAAGGGGTCGGCAAAATTGCAACTAAAATGTTTTGATTTTTTTTTATATAACACTAGTGTAAACAGACTTTTTAAACAAAGTTGGTCAAGATCGATCTATTATAAATCAATTTTCATCGTTGCTCTTATATCCGGCATAGATGTATCCGAAAACATGTACATTAGACTATTAAATTTTTCTATCTTATCTTTAAAACATTCACATTAACCGAGAAACTTGATGATACTATCTCCGAAAAAGATAATATGATAATGTGAACAATTCCTTTTAATATTTAAGTTTTCTTATTACACAAATTTTAACGAAAACGTCAAAAATCTTTTTACACTCTCTAACACCAAGGTGTATTTGAAAAAAAACAACAACACTAAATGCGCTAATGTGTAATACTAAATTGCACGTTTACTTTATAAGTCATCCACAATCACACATGAGTACATGTTTATGTGATTAAATTCAATCTTACAAGATGAACGCCTAGACATTGACTGTGGAACTGTTAGTCTGACAGCCAAAGAATTAAGTGATATTTTGAAAGCAATGAACTGAGCTTGATGACAATCCTTTTAAGTGTACAAGTGTACAAGATAAAGGTCACTCCGTTCACATAAAAGTGTTGAACGCAAGTCTAGAAACAATTCATTGTTTCAAAGGAAACGAGAACGCGTAAAATCAATTGTGTTACTGTTATTTATATAGCAGCGCAACTTGCGTTCTGGGTTTTCTTTCTCTGTCGGGACTGACTTTTTTGTGGCACTTCACATAGAACAAAGCTTAAGGAGTTGCAGATATTTTTTTTGGGGTGCGTTATGCACAATCCATGAAGGTGTATTACTTAGAAGGTTGAGTTATTTCTCCAAAAAATATGAGTCGATAATTACTAACACTATTCTGAATAATATGTTGCATACACTGTACATAGCACACAACTCAAAAACACAAGTGGATTTTACACGTAAAAGCATTTGCATCCATTCACAATACTCAAGAACAAAAATGTCAAATTAGCAAAACATAACATATGCAAAAGCTGATCTTTATGTCAAACTACAAGTATGTTGTTGAGAAAAAACATTGAGTCAGACATGAAAACTCAGCTTTAAAAAATTCGGAAAAAAAACTCCATTCATGTCTTCTTGCTTTCAGTTTCAAGAACAAAATATTTTGCTGTAACTATTTCAAACCAGATATTAATTCTCACTGCCGGCACAATAAAAGTAGTGAAATAGTGTTCTATTTACTGTTATTTATATAGCAGCGCAACTTGCGTTCTGGGTTTTCTTTCTCTGTCGGGACTGTCTTTTTTGTGGCACTTCACATAGAACAAAGCTTAAGGAGTTGCAAATAATTTTTTTTGGGTGCGTTATGCACAATCCATGAAGGAGTTTTACTTAGAAGGTTGAGTTATTTTTCCAAAAAATATGAGTCAATAATTACTAACACTATTCTGAATAATATGTTGCATTCACTGTACATAGCACACAACTCAAAAACACATGTGGATTTTACACGTAAAAGCATTTGCATTCATTCACAATACTGAAGATCAAAAATGTCAAATAAGCAAAAAAAAAATCATACGCAAAAGCTGATCTTTATGTCAAACTACAAGTATGTTGTTGAGAAAAAACATTGAGTCAGGCATGAAAACTCAGCTTTAAAAAATTCGGAAAAAAACTCCATTCATGTCGTCTTGCTTTCGGTTTCAAGAACAAAATATTTTGCTGTAACTATTTCAAACCAGATATTAATTCTCACTGCCGGCACAATAAAAGTAGTGAAATAGTGTTATATTTACAGTTATTTATATAGCAGCGCAGCTTGCGTTCTGGGTTTTCTTTCTCTGTCGGAACATACTTTTTTGTGGCACTTCACATAGAACAAAGCTTAAGGAGTTGCAGATATTTTTTTTTGGGTGCGTTATGCACAATCCATGAAGGTGTATTACTTAGAAGGTTGAGTTATTTCTCCAAAAAATATGAGTCGATAATTACTAACACTATTCTGAATAATATGTTGCATACACTGTACATAGCACACAACTCAAAAACACAAGTGGATTTTACACGTAAAAGCATTTGCATCCATTCACAATACTCAAGAACAAAAATGTCAAATTAGCAAAACATAACATATGCAAAAGCTGATCTTTATGTCAAACTACAAGTATGTTGTTGAGAAAAAACATTGAGTCAGACATGAAAACTCAGCTTTAAAAAATTCGGAAAAAAAAACTCCATTCATGTCTTCTTGCTTTCAGTTTCAAGAACAAAATATTTTGCTGTAACTATTTCAAACCAGATATTAATTCTCACTGCCGGCACAATAAAAGTAGTGAAATAGTGTTCTATTTACTGTTATTTATATAGCAGCGCAACTTGCGTTCTGGGTTTTCTTTCTCTGTCGGGACTGTCTTTTTTGTGGCACTTCACATAGAACAAAGCTTAAGGAGTTGCAAATAATTTTTTTTGGGTGCGTTATGCACAATCCATGAAGGAGTTTTACTTAGAAGGTTGAGTTATTTTTCCAAAAAATATGAGTCAATAATTACTAACACTATTCTGAATAATATGTTGCATTCACTGTACATAGCACACAACTCAAAAACACATGTGGATTTTACACGTAAAAGCATTTGCATTCATTCACAATACTGAAGATCAAAAATGTCAAATAAGCAAAAAAAAAATCATACGCAAAAGCTGATCTTTATGTCAAACTACAAGTATGTTGTTGAGAAAAAACATTGAGTCAGGCATGAAAACTCAGCTTTAAAAAATTCGGAAAAAAAACTCCATTCATGTCTTCTTGCTTTCGGTTTCAAGAACAAAATATTTTGCTGTAACTATTTCAAACCAGATATTAATTCTCACTGCCGGCACAATAAAAGTAGTGAAATAGTGTTATATTTACAGTTATTTATATAGCAGCGCAGCTTGCGTTCTGGGTTTTCTTTCTCTGTCGGAACATACTTTTTTGTGGCACTTCACATAGAACAAAGCTTAAGGCGTTGCAAATTTTTTTTTGGTGCGTTATGCACAATCCATGAAGGAGTATTACTTACAAGGTTGTGTTATTTTTCCAAAAAAAATATGAGTCAATATTTACTAACACTATTCTGAATAATATGTTGCATACACTGTGCATAGCACACAACTCAAAAACACAAGTGGATTTTACACGTAAAAGCATTTGCATCAATTCACAATACTGAAGATTAAAAATGTCAAATTAGCAAAACATAACATATGCAAAAACTGATCTTTATGTCAAACTACAATTATGTTGTTGAGAAAAAACATTGAGTCAGACATGAAAACTCAGCTTTAAAAAATTCGGAAAAAAACTCCATTCATGTCTTCTTGCTTTCGGTTTCAAGAACAAAATATTTTGCTGTAACTATTTCAAACCAGATAATAATTCTCACTGCCGGCACAATAAAAGTAGTGAAATAGTGTTCTGATGCTGTATTCAAATATTTTGCAATAGTATGTTATTTACGTGGCAGTACGAAGAGGAAATAACGTTTGCATCAAAAACTCTGGAATCGCTGTTTAAAATGTTTAGGAAAACAATACCAATGTCGCGCAAACATTCATCTACAATAACTTAGAGTCATCTGTCAAAGCTGTGTCGTTTTTTTTTAATAATACAGAAAAAAAATGTTTCGACTATGAAACCGAAAGTTGATATAAGGGAGTCCTTCATAAATTTCTGAAAACTCGAACATTTTTTACGAATCACCACAATGTAGATTTACATATATATACTAAGTTCAGGTATGTGTTTTTTGTCCATGAATTTCAGAGTTGTGATGCAATCGAGTTTTCTTTTGCTTTTGTCAAAACTTAATAAGAGCAATAATTTGACTAAACTCAGAGTGCCAAAGTTAATACATCCGAAAATAAATTAATTTCTACACTAAAATGTATCTGAGAATTTTTTTTAATTCATTATGAAATTTTAGCCAGTGTCCGCGATATGTGACATTTGTTCCCCAATCTTAACAGTGTTTCCTTCTATAACATTTGAATTTCAGTACATCATTAATCAAATTTGTTTAAAACTGCAAGGTGCTTGTGCTGACAGAGTTCTGTGTAGAATTCAGTCAGTAAATGCAGATGCAATGTACTGCAGAGATTACAGCTTTTAATTTTAAAGTGAATGCGATACCGAGATATGTAAATGTTATTCTCATCCAAAGTGGCTGAAGAAAGTAGGAGGGCCAATTTTGCCAGCTACTGATAGATCTATCGCATTTGATCGTGTTTCACAATTTTTACGTAATCAGGAGGCTGACCTGATATCTATAAATGATTATACAGCGGTAAAGCTGAAGACTCTCTTAATAACTTGCGGCATATTAAATTCTTTCAAAAGTAGCATCCAGCGACACAGTATGGTAAAAATCTACCGCGAACAACAGAAACAGCAAAATACATAGCGTTCATTTCTACCGCCATGTTTCTGGTATAGACTAGATACTGAATAATTGAGATTTGAATATTTTTAGAGTGTTACTACTATTGAAAACAAATAAAGAGCCGGCCCCAGCCAAAACAAATCGATGCACATGTAGGAAACATGGCTTAAATTGCTATGAGATAAGCAGTGAATAAGAGGTGCTAGCTGCTTTAAAAACAATAGTGTAGCCACAAAATGAGTAGACAACTTCAAACTAAATTTGGTAATACTAGAATTGCTAGTTCGCAAAATAAGTTCTGTGAAAGTTAAATATTTTATAAAACGTCTACGACTAGCAATCATTTCAGGTTAGAGTAAAACGTCTCGTCATATTAACAGACAAGAAGATCCTTAGCAACTGCAAATTTACATTTCAATGTTGATTGCTACAAAGAGAAAAGGTAATTATCTGACGTTAATTGTTTCAATAAAAAGTTAATTAAAAACATAAACATCGATCCCTTGTAAAGAAGCAATTTGGAGTGGGTTGGGTAAATCAACATGAAGAATTGTTAATCTATTATATGTAAAATGACCGATTATATATAATGTTTAACAGTCGAAATGACAGTTTAACAGTATAAATGACAAAAATCATTTATAGAAGTAGGCTTGAAATATCGTATTGAAAAGAATGCCAAGTTTTGCACATAGACAGCGATTTAAGTTATATTCTTTGCGTTCAACTTGTCCTATCTTTTAAAAACTATACTAATTAAGTGATAATCCGTGGTCCGATTTTTTCCAATTGGATATGTGGCTGTTTATACTAAATGTGATGAGTGCTGAAAATTTGATTTTAAATTTTGCCTAGGTTTGACGTATTATTTTCGTAATGTGACTGTGCTACTCAACGTTTCAATTATTAAGTTATAACTTAAGAAAGAAAACTAAACCCATGGTATGGTTGTTTTGCTGTTTATGATGTATTCATCAAGATGAGGCCCCATAGAGCCATACTGACTGCACATAAACATCTCATTGAGTTGGCAGTGGCACATAGGTCTTGAAGCTTCAACTGGATAAGTGCACCATAATAGGTAAAGTGTGCATGAAAAATTATGAAGTTAGACTGTTACGTTTTCCTAATCTTAGGAAAAAGTTCCTACTTATTCCTACCTTTTCCGACTTTTTTGTCAAAAAGGTATATATTTTTTACTACATTTTGAAAGGAGGTAATTTGAGAGCCTTACAAAATTGAAGTGAAACAAGGGCATACCTTGAAAAAAATATTGGTAGCCGAGTTATGGGCCGGTTTGATTATGACATAGATTTTAATGGTGAATATATATTCTAAGTTTAAAGATTTTATCTCAGACAAGTTTTTTCAAAGTCATGGACACAAATTGCATATTTTAAACGCAATCCGGCACGAACGCACGAAGCCGACGCCAGGTTGAGTAGGATAGCTACCGTATTCTTTGAATAGCCGAGCGAAAAGTAAAGCTATGAATATTTACTGAACAAAATAAAACAAGTATCCAATTTGTATGCTTATAGTTTCATTAAAAATATTTATTTAATGAGGAAAGCTGTGAATGGTGTTTTAAAAGCTAATTTCAGTTGTTTTCAGTTGAATTGCACATAAACATCAATTTCCTTAACAAGACATGAGCAACTGCCTATAGAAAATACATAAAGAATTTCAAAATACTACATTTCATTTGAACGTTAGGTAATTTGAAACGGTTTGAAATCCTATGCGTTATTAGGACTAGCAGTTTAATGAATGTTTTATGATTTTAATGATCATAAGAACTGGAGAAATTAATTTGTTTCTAACAAATGTGAAATAATATGTTCTAGAACCACATACTTCTTCATGAAACCCCAATTATAACAAAGCAAAAAATAACTATGTTGTGAGTGCAGAGTTTTTAAAAAAATAACTATTATTAAAATGATTACAGATATCCAAACTTGTTTATAAAGAATTTTGAATTTGCGATATCTAATTTTGCAAAATTGCAGGAGGGAAAGTGAATACGTTTTTATTTGCTAAATAATATACACTTAACAACTTTTCTAAGTCACTGTATACACCTGCGTACTGGGGCATGACTGGCTTGATAAGTGAACCATTGCTCTAAAACTTTCAATAAAACATGCAAAAAAAATACTAACTGATTTATAAGTAAAATATTTTTCAAAATAACTGACAACTGATTGCTCACAATCATTTCGATAAAACATGCAAAAAATACTAACTGATTTATAAGTAAAATATTTTTCAAAATAACTGACAACTGATTGCTCACAATCATTTCGAGTACTGTCACCTACAGAATACAAATTCACATCATTGAATAATGATTATGACCACCAACATCGCAAATAACTGCAAGACACATTGATCTGATTGAGCTTATACAGTTCCTAAATGACATATTTTGGGGAATCTTAAGCCCAAACCTGAAGAAATAAAGTTCCAAGTTGGCCAAGAAAGCATGGTTGGTCCCTCACGTTTAGTACTCCTCTGCCAAAATCAGACCATTATTTTTCTTTTCGATTAAGATCCGGAGGTTGAGCACACCATTGACATATTCTTCGGTGTTCACATCAAGAAAAGGTCTGGTGTTCGCCGAACGATGACACGGTTCACCATCATGCATTAACTGCATACACCTATGTGCATGAAGACGGTCGGAACAAGGACTTTTCGCTGATATTCTTCAGAATTTAAGTTCCCTTGGATTAAAACCGCTGCATTCCTCTTGTGCATTAACATACCAGCCCACAGCATTAAAAATGATCCACCACAATAAAAAAATCCGCTTTAATACTATTTTCGCGATTTAATTGGTTACTGCTAAAGGTGGTAAAACGCGTTATTAACGGTTTTGTGAATTTGCATTTTGTGGGTACCAGTACTCTAAATGATTGTGAGCAGTCAGTTGTCTGTCATTTTAAAAAATATTTTACCCATAAATCAGTTAGTAATTTTTGCATGTTTTATTGAAAGTTTTAGAGCAATGGTTCACTTATCAAGCCAGTTATGCTCCAATACGCAGGTGTATACTTAGAAAAGTTGTTAAGTGTATTGCACTCACCTTCCAGTAAATGTGAATCAGTTACTTCAAAAGCAGTCGTTATCACTGAGTGACTTTCATCAATCTTTTGTGGAAGCTTCATCACACATTTAAACTCTTTCTCTATGTCACTGATTGTCCCGGAGAGTACGACAGTCTCAAGAACAGTGAATATACCAGTTTTTTCCAGAACAGGTTGTCTGCTGCATATGTCTTGTAGTTTCAAGTTAAGCTTCTGTTTGACCTGGTCAACGTTTTCCAAAAGTCCTCTGAGCAATATTCCGTTTGCTTACGTAAAAAAATGTATCACTTATGTAATTAAGATGTCCAGCTGGACATAACAAAAATTATTCAATAGCGTGACAAAAATATGCGCACTTTCAAAAGGAGTACGGTGTATAAATTTTTCAAAATAACAACAAGTGACCTTACCTATTTATATCAGTTACTGCAAGCTTAATTCAGCACCATTTAACCTAAAATGCACGAAAGTGTGCACCCGAGGGGTTACCGCCTTTGAACGTTCAGTGGCGAAATAATTTGCCACTGGGGGAATTAGACCAGGCTCTAGTTTTATTATTAATTCTATTTGTTACCCCTTAACACAGGATAACCTTGTATTTTCAATAGGGATGGGAACGGATACCTAAATCACTATTCGGATAACCGTATCCGGTATCCGGATAATATCCGAATAACCGTATCATTTTATCGACTACAGAAAATTTTGCTGATTTAATATTTTAAATTTAAAAAGCACAAACGTTACACTATATCGCGATCGTTTGACTCCTCGACCAACCTACCGGGTATATCACGGAAACAAAATATAAGTGAAAATTCGGACCCAACGACTTAACTTTCTAAGTCAATAACGAGTTGAAAAAATTTAGCTACCGCGAAAAAGTTCAAGAAAAGGTTCGATAAAATTGGAGTTTTATTTCACGTGGACGCTTGCAAGCGCATACATAATATTCTTTTAACGAAAAATACGCATATAGTCATATGCACTCATATGCAAGGCGATTCATTTTAGGAAAATCCGCCTGTACTAGCAGCGGAACATGTAAAAACACAGAGTTTACAATAACCAATTTATCGATAAATCACATGTAGCGGGTTAAAAATACATGTAAAAGTTATGGTAATAGTTAATTGCATCATCTAATATTTTTAAATATCGGCGACTAACGTTAAATGATTTTATCCTTTCAAGTGTTTAATGCGGTCATGTCAAAATAACAAACTGTCAAGATTATATTTGCTCAAAATTCTGTTGCAATAAATTCTCAATAATCTGAGGTTTGTTCACGTTAACGAAAATAATAAAGTTGGTGCAACTTGACAGGTGTCATTTAACACGCTCTGTTCAAAGTACACCAATCAACAAAACAAAAGATTACGGTCTGGAATACAGATCTTCCGGTCTCCCAATTAACCACTATACAAACAATTAACACCTCTTTGTCAACCCTGCTGAGACATCCAGGTCGAGTTACGCCTGGGGAAAACCATGTCAGTATCGAGATTAGTGCAAGCAGTGTAGCGTGTTTTAGAAAGATTTACCAGTTTAAGTTATATTTTACAAACCTTGAACAAAATATTGAAATTAAATTCGTACGAATTTGAGGGTATTCGGATACGAGAATGGTATCCGGATACGATCTTACTATTCGGATATTCGGTTATCCGGATAACCGTTCCCATCCCTAATTTTCAAAAATACTATTATTATAAGTGATTTTAAATTAATACTACATGCCCAAACTGCCCTTTCGACACAAAGGTCCCGAGGTATACAATACAATCGGGAAATCCAAGAGAAGATTTGTATGTAAAAAGTGTATAAAATAAATGGGTTTTAATCGGAGGACGAAGTGGTGCGGGCTAAAATCACGCATTCAATTTAAAAACAGTTAAATAAAATATTATGTGTTTCGAATGCGGTGAGTTTAAAGTCTGTTATTCTTGTAGATTAAAACACTCTGCGTTCCTGCATATTTCTGTGTCGATCTCCAGCCGAGGCGGGAAAAATTTCTCCGTGACAATTGAACTCGGACATTGCGTCTGAGAGTCATTTGTCCCTCACCTCTGATTCAAGTGAGGAAGCAGTCAGTCGCTTGCGGAGAAATTGGTTAGTACTGGTTAGAGACCCAGGAACACCGGTTAGGTGGACTGACCGCCGGGATATAACCAGAAAGGTGTTGAAACCAGGCGTTAAACCCCAAACAAACAAACAAACAAGCATATTTCTGTGATTGAGAGTTGAGAAAGTCACGAGGTTTAGTTGAAAACATGTAACCCGTAAATCCCACATCAAAGCAACGTGTTCTATCTATGATAGTTATCATTATTATTATTATCGTTGTTGTTGTTGCTGTTGTTGTTGTACTGATTGGGCTTCTTATTTTACAATTAATTGTACCTATAATGAAATCGGCGTTTACACAATTTGCGCGCATTGTAATGAACCTGCAATTGTCTAGTTCTTTGATCGAAATGTTGCGATGCTTGTTTGCTATAATAGCAGTTAAAAATAAAAGTAAAATATGCAGATCAGTAATTGCCACATCTAGTAGACACAACCTCTCTTCTAAGCAAAAAACGTGAAGAGAGCATGGTAATACAATTATCAGTTAAATACAACGCAAACAACAATTCAAAGAAGCTAGAACCGATGGAGTTACCGTATTGGAACGGTAAGTGGCAAAAACATTTGCCACTGGGAATTTGAAACAGGTTCTTTGATGCATGACTTACACTCCTTCCATTGTTTTCTCAATTGTTTCGTACAGAAGTAAGGTTTTCTGTCAGCTTAGGTCAAATTTTAATTTTTAAAATTTTCACCAATAAATACGAAATATTTCCTGAACGTCGTAGTTAAAAATTTAATTGTTTCAAAAGTCATGTTATTGCTTACTTTCTGATGAAATCAAGCCTCCTTTCTCGAATCGCAATTTATTTTAGGTTCTGCGAAGGCTGTTAGGATTTTTGGTTGACATGAAGCCATGAAGCGGCAGCAAAGTCGGCGAATCGATAAACTAATTAGTTTTTCACAAATTAAATGATAAACCCCCATAAAATGAATGTATGAACACTAATAACTTACAAATTCTCTAGGTATACAAATAGATGTAAATAGTTTTACCAAACTTTTTTTTCCATGTAATTACCTTCTGTCTTGATCTTTACACCTTGTATATGTTTGTCATCATGATTCCAATATTTCGATACGAATTCGCAGACACCTGGCTCACACGTGATTGCGTCTGTTATCTCATCCAAAAACCCATTGACCTCTTGTTTTACGTATTGTACAACATCATCTGTACAAATTATGACCACGTCTTGCTGTTCTTTCGTGAATATAATTACCTTTTCCTTGAATTTCCTCTGAATTTCTATCAAAAATTCACCCCACCACTCTGAGCTTAACAAAGACTTATCAACTGGTGGTGATATTTCCAAAACGGATTCCAACAAAGTGTTTTTAAAGTTCTCACTATTTCCTTTACCGGGTACGAAAACAGTCAATTCTGTGTCAGTAATGTCCCAGGTTCCAATCATCTGTTTCTGCTCCAGCTTTGTTTTTACATATTCATTCGTCTGCTCCGTTTGGAAAAAAAAAACCCACTCTCTGCTTTTAGAATGTTTATACTTTATGTGTTCGATCTTATCGCATTTAATTTCAATTTCTTTAAAAGCGTTTTGAATATCCAATGGGTATCCTTCAACAGTGACTTCTGTTTTGTCGACACTTACTTTTAAATCAACATTTTTCTTTTCTATAGCACTATATGCTCCTTGCATCTGTAGAACGGTCAGTTTTGCCGCTGATGGTAAGACCCTCGTTTCGATTGTTTTTCTTGATTCTTCGGTTTCCTGTGGTAAGAGTTTGATGTGTTCGACGTCTAAAAAAATTAATACGTATATAAATTGCAAATAAAATCTTACATTTTCAGCAATGTTTAAATGAACTTTATGATCAACCAACTTGAGAGAACATTAGCTCGATTAGGTTTACCAATTCTACTCGTCGACACTAACAAACAAACACACTAAAAACGTGCTTGTACCACATAGATCATTCGTTCAGAAAGGAAAATCGTTTGGTTGGATTTTTGAATTATCTATAGAATTGTGATTGTAAAAAAAACTCATGACTGAACTAGCCAGAACAACCAAGAAAATGTTGCGCTTGAAACGCTTATAAAACACGAAAATCATAATACTGAACAAATGGTCAGATCCCAGACATATCCTCCCAACAGATAACGTATCAAAATTATGGACACATGCTTTTTAATAAAGTTATATATATATTTGCAGCGATCATACGGACATCTCACATCATTGATCCTAATCGCATCACACTGTCGGAAATGTATCGTAAATAGGGCATTTCCATTCATAACAAAAATCTCTTAAGAATCGGACATTGCTAAGAAAAGGCATACACAACCCAAGTATTTGAATCCACTCCCAAAATTGACCATTTCACATCAAGTCAGTAAACCTTGTTAATTCACTGTTTGTGTTACTAAGTAAGCTCTGAATAAAAGAGCGCATACCAGTTAGATAGCCACAGTCATATTCGAACGGGCCATAAATAGAGGGTATTATGAAGGTTTGTTGGCATTTATCAAGCCTAAATTAATTATGCATACAGTTTGCTTTTTGTTTTCCGAGAAATGATGATATACATGTTTACTTATTAGTGGAAACCTAAAACAGCCACGTGAGGTCAGTGTGAGGCTTAGAGTTCGAAACTAAAAATCCTATAAAGTAAGCTCGTTCAGATGCAAAAATTCAGTTGCATGTTTCAAGATTTATTTTGCGAAAAAAAGGTAGGAATGACAGCTATTGGATATATTCTTTTCTGAATCTGCTGTGCCAGCTGAATTTAAAGCAATAATACTAGAAGATTTTAGGTATCGTGAATTCTTCTCCGACCGACTGTGCAAAGTGATTCGGGCTATGTTTCACTGTACGTTGGATGTTTTCGGGAGTTTTGCATAGCCTGATATTTGTGTTGCCTGAGTAGCTGATATCCATATGTTTACAGATAACACTGATATCTGTCTCAGGTTGTTGTTGTGGATTTATGTCATAGACCAATTAGAGTGTGTGTGTCTGCAACTGTAAAATTACTACCTATTATTGGCTTCAGCTGCCAAAGAATACTGCAAATATATTTTAATTCTTTATTATTTAAAAATTGTAAACTTACAGCCTGCGTTAAGGGTGAAAAGACGTCGAATACTCTAACATTTTTAGAGTTGAGCGATTTTAATTATTAGTTTTTAGAACACTTAACGTTTTCCAATTATACGATTTATTTTAAGAATTGATAATAGTGATCATATTATTGCAAATCCTTTTCGGACAGGCCGACTATAAACGTTTCAACATTGAAAATATGTTTTCGAGAACAAAGACGATCAGACCCCCTGCATCTATCATACCCTTACTCTCTACCTGCATATAATAAAAGTACTAGCCAGGTGCGAACCGACCACTACCACTTTATTTTTCGGATGTAGGCATAGACGGCATAGACCCCGCACTGAAGTTGCGTCCTAAAACAATCGTTTGGCTCGTCAACATTCCCGACACCAACGAATTATTTCGAACCAACCATCCTTAGTGAGACACTTATACGAGCACTGTCAGGGCGAACTTTTGCTAAACCTGTCGAGTAGTCGTTGAACGTTAATCACGTAGTTTAAAATCTTCGTGACTGTAAACTAAGAGGTTGTTGATAGTGACCATATGTTGCTAAACATCCCTCCCTCCCTCCCTGCCTGCAGTTTCTATCAATCTCTAAACCAAGTTACCATGTTTCTTTGACGTTCTGTTCTGATCTTGTGTTCTATCGCTAGACATACAACGACAGTAACTACTTTGAATTAGCCGCCTCCTGTAATAGAGTATAAGCTTTATTGGCGTAATATATTTAAACCGTAGAATAAAACATATTTTAATCGAAAATGTGTTTATCCGTATACACTAGGGAGAAATTTTCGATATGTGAACAAACACGACAATTACAATTAAAACGGTATTTACTAGCCTTAAGGTCCTTCATACTTGCACATAAAAAAGTTTTACTAATGATGAGCTGTGAAAATTAAATTACCCATTTTCAACAATTTCTAAACAAACTGTTATTATATTGTTACAAAGAGATGCATATTGATAATAACAGGAGACAAAATTTGAAAAAATGAATTTTGTTAGAAAAGTTATAAAATGTGGTACCATGTGGTCACTCACCCATGCAAAAAGCATGCAAATCATGCCCACTTGTGTTTATTTATAGGACAGTTTAATCTCTACATGTATAACAATGTAAATCTTGTGTGATGGTATTTGTGCAGTGTTTTGAAATTCATTATAGTCAATGTTTAAAAAGTTATGTTGAAAAAATAACACTGGTTGGCCCAAGAGGGAACATTGAACTGGATATTGTTATTTTAAAATTATTTTGAATATATACTCAACAAAAATAGAAACCTGACACTTTATATTTGGTGTATTTTCCTGGAATCAGATTTAAAGCTAATTGAATTGTGGTATGTAATAAAAAGTGTGCATGTTTTGAACTTAATTATGCATTTTGATATTTTTGGTGCATGAAACAAGTGATTCAGTGGTTATTTTCTTTTGGATGGTGCAAAAATATATAGATTTTGAATATGCACCTCATACTTATTCAAAGTTACAGTGTCAGGTTTCTTTTTTTGTTGAGTATATTTGAGTGGAAAGTGCTTTATTTTGACACCCGGATTAGACAACATATCAGGTACAGTACTGCGAACGTTTAATGTTTCAAAGTTTGCGTCTATCGTTCGTCCGTCTATCGTGTATCGTGCGTCCGTCTAACGTGTATCGTTCGTCCATCTAACGTGCATCGTGCGTCCGTATATCGTTTATCTGCATCATGTGTCTTTAATGTTATCGTGCAACGTGAATAAGTTACTTGCATAGTCAAACTATATCATATAATTTCAACCATTCATCTTATATTTTCATAGCATTTTCAAATTTTTAGATATCTCGTACACAAATTATATGAATCGGTGGTATCGTGTATCTTGCGTATACCGTGTATCGTTTATCGTGCGTCCGTTTATCGTGTATCGTGCGTTTCCTTTGTAACCTTTAACGTTCACAGTACTGAACCACATTTTATTACTATTCCAACAAAATTCTTTTTTTCTCAACAATTGTCTTCTGTAATTATCAATATACATCTGTTTATAACAATATAATAACAGTATTTTTGAAAATTGTTAAAAAAAATGATAATTTTATTTTCACAGCTCATCATCAGTAAAACTGTATTATCAGCAAGTATGAAGTACCTCAATCTATATAAATTATTTAATTTAATAATGCGTAAAAAGTTCTCCGATAGACAGTTTTCCAATACCGTTATAATACCTGTTTTTATTATAATCTACGAATTTCAGAACGAGGCACAGACTGCCATTAGATTATAGCGCTATGCAGAGATATTTTTCAAGTTTTAATTAATTTTTCGACTCTCAAATATATTTGAAAACGATTATATTGCTCTCGCTGATCTTGCTGGAAGAACTGTTTATTTGAACTGTTTATTGGAATGTTTTCAATCCGTACCGAGGCAGGAAATTATATAGCCTCTAGGTTTGGATGAAGTGACAAAAATTAACAGGATGTTTATTCTAACCAGACGATTGCAGTATACAGAATCTTGCCAAAAAGAGTTGACCACATACGTTTATCTGGTGCACGTTTACTGCCTTCCAGTTTTCTTACAGATTTCTTATAGAATTTACTTGAGATGGGGATAAGAATTGTTTAAAAAGAAATGGACAAAGTAGCGCTTATTTTATTAAAAAACAACAACCTGGAAACACTCATTTATTGCCGTATATTGAACATGCGCACTTCATTCATTTAATTTCTTGAGTTTGATTGTTTGACAAACTTCATAAGAACACGAAATAAATTGCGACTCTTAAAGTCTTTTTTAATTACTTTGTCCTTGCAAACTCCATATGTGAAACGGGTCTATTTAGTTATATTTCAGACGGCGTTTGTGACAAAATTGAGGTTTAAGGCCTCCTCACCCATAGGCGAATCCATTCAGCGCAGCCCGACGGATTGGTTAAATTTGTCAATACTTGCGAATTTTGAACGAAACTCGTCGAAAATTTATTACATAATTTTAAATATAACGAAAGGCAAACGTAGACGAACTATTAGTTGCTAATGATTTACGAAGGGTGTCGAAGGTTTACTGTTTCTCGCTAAAATGCGTTGGGTCGCGCAAACAATCTGTGTTAACGCAAACATGCGAACCGAAGTGCAGTTTTGCGCACGCTTCCGATTCCGTACTTCCGCATCCGGCCGTTAACGGACGCTAAACAAGACTGGAGAAAACCAAGTTGGTCAAATTTCAGAAATTTCGTAAGTATAATATCTTGTATTAGTATAATTTCTTCTCTTTTAGGCATAAATTTTTTTAAGATTATTTATATTTTGTAGTTTCTTCCATCCCTTTTTTATAAGAAGCTGTCGGAAAGGCGGCAGCTGATATAGGTCTACACCTTTATTATTATTGCGAAGTTCTGATGTTTATTAACAATCGGCTTCCAAATCTTAAATAAGAGGGATTTTTTATATTTATTATTTATTGACTTTTCTTTTATATTTTGAAATTTTCATTTTGGTACATTCCATTATTTGAATAGACTTTGAGTTAACATTTGTTTCCATTTTTGCTTGCTGTGCTGTAGCGCCTGATAATGACAGTCATGGTATCCTCCAAGCTGCGATCTCTTCTCCATCTCCCAGGTCTTCTCATCTGTCCTATTGCTCAACCAGTGCTTTCTGCATAATGGAATACCTCATTATTATCACGTTGTCCGGAATACAGGATGTCTTTACAATCAGCTTCATTGTAAATGAGCTGCGGTTCTCTCTGAGATGAGAATCATAAATATAGGAAAACAAATTTTACAATGCGTAGAATTCTAACGGGAAAAACAACAACAACAACAATAATAACAATAATAATAATAATAATAAAAGTAGAAGAAGAATATAAGATAGCAGAGCTGGCAGGCTATCTGATGGTTATGTGTTTGCAATCAATGGCAGCCACACAACTCATTAGATCCACTTGTTATGGATTCCGTTCTTCAGGTGTAAAGGGAGCTGTCATATACTCATCAACATGTTCCCGACATATACCATTGCGTTACAGAATTCCTCCGACTACTACAGAGAAGGTTTTCTCAGCAACCAGCCTGCCGTAGTTTTCTACAGATGGGACGTGCTCAGGCTCCACTTCTACACGGCCTCTAATGAACTTGTGAACGTTAAGTTGTTTTGGGAGACTTATTGATGAGTCACACCAGCAACATACTTTATTTTCCGACGAACTAGCCTAAGCGCAACAATCGGTAACGCTTATAAACGCACTCATACGAACACCAACAACGATGTACAGCGTACATATACTTATGTGAACGAATATTGCTCAAGTACTATTCGCCAGTATACGCAAGTTGACGTAGGGGGGGGGGGGGGGGGGGGGGGGGAGCTTACGCCTATGTGTGAGGAGGCCTTTAGCTGTCAAATTATACAACTCAACAGGAATCGATAAAATATTTTGATAATTATTAAATTTCATATTTGCCAGGCGAATTACGTGTTTCTGTTTCAAAAGAAAGATATATCAGTTAAAATAGTAGTCTCCAACATGGCATACTCTTTAAGCATAGCTTACCTGAAAGGAACTCTTGTTCATGTTCATCAATTCTGTTTTAAATTTTTCAAATACATTAAAATATTTGAAAATTAAGCACCACTGGTAAAAAAAGGGGGGAAGGTTCAAGGGACGACATTGTATTGGATCGGTTAAACATCATGCTGTTTGCTAGTTAAAAAAATATATAAACTTCACCTGGGTCTAAGCGGCAGCAACGTTACTGTTCAAGAACGTGTTCTGTCAAACCCAGCTTGACCTTACATTTGTCATGTTTGTACTCTGAAAATTGACTTTGTCTCTAACTTCAACGTATTTACAAACACAAATCGTCGACGCTTTAACGGGATCGTTGGCGAGCAGCTCTACATTGCAAAATTAGTTTTACTAATCATTCTATTAACTAAGTAACATTTGTTTACTGTACGAAAATATTTCAATATGTTCGACTTGGTCAAATTTTAACCGGGTATTATCGTTTAACTTCTGAATTGACTATGTTTTCTGGACCTGAATATTCTGTAAAACAATATAAATAAACGCGTTTGTACTAAATCCATTCCACCGACAGACTGTAAGGTCGGGTTCAATACGTAATATAATGCTTTTAAGATGCATGCCCATATTTTTATTCACGTGCTATATTTTTATTGTGCTTACCTTATTAAATAGACTGTAATGCTGACAAAAATAACAATAGAACCGAATACCAGTCCCACAGTTAGACCAATATTGGCTTTGGATGTGGGGGAACTTGGTCTGCCTGGCGGCTCCAATTCTGAAATTAATAATTTACATTTTAACGTTCATCAATAAAATATTATTCTATCAAGGCTATCAGCAACATTTGACAAAAACAATGTATAATCGATCATTTCAAATAACTATCAATTTATCGTCAAATATTAATACATGTAAGCTGTTTTGTTATTGGTCCAGGAATATTAATTACATAACAAAAATGTTGCTGTTTTTACCATACGTTTTTACACATTAAATGAAGTCATTTAAACACGTCTATAGTATCTAGTTTATTTTTGTAAAACAAAATGTTTAACCAGATTACTTTCATTAGGTATCTTCGGCATTTACAAATTCTATTTCTTCTAAAACGGATAAGTCAATTAGATGTATTGATTCGTTTTGTCGTTACAAAAATGGCCATTCTAAATGCATTCATGATGCTATCATAGTAATAAAGTCTCAAAAGATCAACATACAATATTATGTACATTGTACATCATTGAGTTTCAACATACACTCAATGAAAAGTCAAACAGTTTACGAAAGATTTAACGTTTCTAAAAGGAAAAGGATCGTGTCGTTATTGATTTTTATGGGGAATCGAGATAGGAAACGAACCGTTTTTATTCTTGCAATACATAATATAACTTTTTGTATAAACGAAAGACAAACAAAGCTTACATAAAAAAGATCAACGATAAATAAAGCACGTTTTATAAGCCCAGCCTCAAAAACAAAAAAAAGAATATTAACCTTATTGCTAAATTCAACAAATAAAAATGTTATATTGTATACCATACGCACAGGTCAGTTATTCATTTGAAACATTCAACGAAACGTTTCTAAGAAAGTACACTTTAAATGTATAATCCTAAGACCTAATTAATATGGCAACGAAGTGATATGCTAAAAATTATCCGAGGAAAAGTTATGTTAAACATAAGGAAATCATAGTTACGATTTCGGGACTGCATGCAAACTATAGGGTGTTATAGGGCATTATGGATCTTGTCTGTTTCCGTGATGTAAAGTGGATGATGTCTACTACGCATAAAATTACAGATAGTTAAATGTATTAATCAGACATCGGCTTATTATTTTGACCATCATCATTTAGGTTTTGCAATACTTAAACCCATCACATTCGCATTTTTTCGGCAAACAATCAACAATGATTTGAATGACCCGTATCTTAAAACCAAAAAAAAAAAAACAATAAAAAGATCACGGAATCTATTGAATATGTTTTGACCGTAACTCAGAACTGTATTTTATCATGAAACACAATTATAAAGTGTGTAAATTATCTAGTAAATCCCTTTTCAACTTGTCAAAACCTCCGAGAGATAAGTATATATTCCAGAGAAAAAGAAACTGATAATCATATACATTAATGAAATATTCAGCACATATATTAAGATATTACCTTCAGGTAACACTGAACATTATCGAAAACAAAATTAAATTAAGATAGTTTTGCAATTTCGAATGTTACGTTAAAAGCCTAGAAACAACTACCTCTATATATATGTTATTATGTTACAAATAAAAATAATGCTCTCTCTCTCTCTCTCTCTCTCTCTCTCTCTCTCTCTCTCTCTCTCTCTCTCTCTCTCTCTCTCTCATTCTCTGCTGTTTCTCTAAAATAAAAACTAAAACAATGGCTACCTTTACATTTGAATTTACATATGTCTTTGCAATGAGATGAGCATGTTCGGTTACAAGTTTTGTCTGTTGCGTATCCCGATAAGCATTCCTCTGCGCATGATCCATGACTTTCATTACATGTGTTGCTTAGACATATTTTGAAACATTCTTCTTTGCAAGATTTGCCATTTTCGTCGTCTGCACAAGAAATGCACTGGCTAGTATTATGTCTGTCGCATGACTTGCATTTAGAATCACATGGAATATTGCAAAGTTCTCCGCTTAGACCTTCGCTACAATTCTCAAAACAATAGCCGGTATTTTTATCGCAACTCGTATCTGGTCTACAATTAGTGCAATTATCTTCGCACACTTCGCCTTTGAATCCACGTACGCAAGCAAAGCAGAATGTATAAGAACTGCATGCTGTACAGTGTTCTGGGCAACGCACACAATCTTTAGTAATATTGCTGTAGTATCCTTTCACACAGGATAAGCATTTGCCTGTTGTAACGTTACACTCGTTGTCATGACAAAAGTTAGGACACTTCTTAGAACAAGATGCACCATAAAATCCCACATTACAACCATCGCTAAAGTCTGAAACGAAACAATTAAGATTTATTTACGTTTCAGAATCAAACAATCAAACATGCAGTATTCAAAAGAATAATCTTGATAAAACGATAAGTTTGATAAGAGCACCAAACAAAAACTAAACACTCAATTATAAATATTTATAAAAAAATAAGAACT
>JAZAYU010000900.1:40269-127417 GCA_038501625.1 Corbicula japonica | reverse complement strand
ACGAAAAGGCTCAAAAGGTAACAAGTGCCGGTGCACCTGTAAATTTATACGTTGGACGTGTAAATTTACACGATGGACGTATAAAATTACAGGTGCACCTGTAAATTAGCGGTGCATCACTTTTGAAAATTGAAGGTGGACCTGTTAAATAGCGGTGCACCGGTAAAATTATACGTCCATCGTATAAATTTTATGCGTCCATCGTGTAAATTACCGGTGCACCGCTAATTTACGAGTGCACCGGCATTATGAAAATGATCAACCAATCACAACCCTTGTTTCAAACAGAAGTTGTTAATTTGTTTATAAAATATAAATAAAACAAAAGTAATTATTTCTTTTAATTTTTATTTTTTTATGAATTTAAAATTATTTTAAATATATTTTTAATCTTTCGGAATTAAATCAAACAATTAAAGCAATTATTTTTAACCGACTTCTGTATTATTCACTGCATTTTCCATCATGGCGTCTACAGTGCAAGAATTCGTTGATCAGGCTTTATATATTATTGAATCTTGTACTCGTGTGCTTTTGAACGATGTTATTTCAACGGAGACTATCGAAGCAAATACTAGTAGACTTACTGGGTTACTGAGGAACACGCGTAGGGTTGCTAGAACCCACCCTGAGGTTGAACGACTAAGTTCGATTTTGGAGCGGATGCTGGCCGAATTGACAGAACAAAAAAGGTATCATTAATCTGCCAGTAATGTCAGAACAATGGTGGGGATCTAGACATTCCATATTGTTTCAGGCTTAATGATCAAATCATCAACAATATGTTCTAAACATCTTTTGGGTTGAAAGGTTTTTCCAGTAGGATGGGGTTATAATATCACAGGAACCTGAATTTCTTTCAAAAATCATCCCGATCCCATATATATGATGTTTGACCCTATATACACATATAATAAACACAAGGAATGCAACGGGTTCGTACCCCACCCACTAACCCGAAACAAGAATTTTCCATCTAAAGCCTTGACACGGAGTTTTCGTTTGTCAAACATTTGAACAAAATAAAAACTATTTTATTAGCAATCATAGCGCTTGAAAATAGTAAATCTTGAATCTGTTATCAAACGTTTGTTTCGTTCTTTATTTTGTCGTCCACTCCATTGCGTGACGTCACTTAGTTCTACACCGTTAAAAATAGGACCACAGAGGTCAGAACGCAGTAATGTTCAACAAGCATATTTGTTGTTGATTTCTCAAAGACAAAACTTAAACCTTCCTAAGTTAATGTGGTTTACTTGCAAACACAATGATAGAACGCATATTTATTTGACATTGGAGATTGGCTATTTACAATCGCAATATGGGATTTGGGTTTTACTCTAGTGCAACCTGTGGAAAAACCAGCTCTTCTGGTTTTCCCGCATGCTATTTTTATATTTCATTTTATTATTTTATTGAAACAAATGAATAACACATTGAATTCATTAATGTTTATTACGAAACATTAATATATATTGCTACAATAAATCCAGTAGTATCATGTTATTTTCATATTTCAAAAATATTATTTTTCATTTGCCCCGGTGTAGAAGTGAGTGACGTCACGCAATGGAGTGGACGACAAAATAAAGAACGAAACAAATGTTTGATAGCCAAATCCAGAATGACTATTACTGAGGCGCTATGATTGCTAACAATAGATTTTTTTTTTGTTTAAATGATTGACTAGCGAAAACTCCCTGTCATGGCTTTAGTTGGAAAATTCTTGTAAGGGATTAGTGGGTGGGGTACGAATCCGTTGCATTCCTTGAGTTTATTATATGTGTATATATGGTCAAACATCATATATGTGAGATTGGGATGATTTTTGAAAGAAATTCAGGTTCTTGTGATAATATATGTAAGCCATGGGGTGAAAAAGTCAAACAGTCAAAAAAAATATATTGAGGTTGAAAAGTCTTCATACTCATAAAGATCACCTAATAATGGGCCAACTTGATTTATCAAGACGGCTTAAGCGGGTGTACGCCGATTCTTAAACAGGCACCAGCAAATCCTTTTATTTGTTCAAAGATTAAGTCGGAATCAACAGCGCACACCCAATAGGCTGGTAACGTTTACCACAACCACTACACTTCTCCCCACTTTATTAAAAAGAGTGAGAATTTGGTAAGTTTGAAATTGGACACTTGGTATGTCTTGCTGGGATCCACAAGTATTATGCAATTGACAACCATGCAGTTAAAGAGTTAACATTGCCAGGTTTTTTTTCAGGAGTTTGGGGGAAATGATCCCTGCCAAAATTCAGATTTTTTTTGCAGTAAATAGTCAGATTAAGAGAGAAATAATTTAATCAAGCCCATTTGGAAATTTCAACTTATTTAATACATTAATGATATTCTGCTTTGCAGCTTTATTTGTCTTGCCTTGCTGTATTTCAGAGCCCTTCAAATGTTTGTTGTTTTTTTTTAATAATGTAAATTGAAAAGACTTTTGCTATATAATTCCTTGTTTGTTTCTATATTTGTCTTGTTATTGGGGATTTATTTCTTGATTTTAAATATTTTTTTCTTTAAATTGTGAAAAATGGTCACTATTTTGCATTATGAATGGGGCCCATATTCAGCCCTATGAAAAAGCCCTTATCGCTCTTCACATGTAGAATGTATGTGGTAAAACAAATCTGGGTCAGTTATCAAACTCATAAGTCAAAATTCATGTAAAATGTTGTTGTACTGGATGCACATGCAATTTGGTGCCACAGAAAGACATTTGTACTGCACGTCTTTCAAAATGAAATCCATTCATGATTTTAAGTTATAATACTAATGTCTGTCAAAAATCTTGTATTTACCCCTGCATGCAAGTTCATGTATGTGTTACCCTTCCATCTGTCTGACTTAGGTAAGTCTGTTTCAAGATTTCTAAAGTTAATTAACCGCATATTTCATGTCACATGTGTTGGGTTTTTCTAAATTAAGCATCCCAGATTTGTTGAACTATTTAGGTCAAGGTCTTATTTGACAGATGACATATTTATGCCCCTTTTTATACTTGGATTTGATATTCTGACAAAGTACTGGAGGGAAACACAAATGTTTAACTTCATACCAATCAGGGCATTTTAGTATGATTTTACACTTTAAACCATAAAGGAAGTGACACATATATATTTATCTTGTTTTAATTATAGGCTTTTGAATCCTGAGGGACGTTTGTTTGCTGCAAAGACTCGACCCACTGGTGGCAGACCGCTGTATGTGATATCAAGAGATCAGCTAGTGTACCTTGTTGAGGCAGGTTTTACTACCACTCAGATGGCAGCAATGCTCCATGTGTCCAAAGCAAGTGTAAAGCGAAGGTTACGGTAAGTTTGACATACTTTGAAAGAAGCCAGATATATATTTCAGTTCACCATATGACTTACAGAGCTGAATAGAACGACTTTTTCTTTCAATCATGATAGCAACAAGTAGTATAATTTGTCAGTATTACGATAATCCTGCAATCGATAACTTGAAACAGTATAACCAATTATAGGAGAGATCAAATGCATTCTAAGTTTTTTTTCAACGATTTTCATATAATGTTACTCTATATTAATTAACTACATATTTCATAATAAATTAAGATAAATTCAAAATACAATTAAAGTTTATTATTTTGTGTGCATGTTGTTGTTTTTGAAAAGAAATCAATTAAACAGCACATTAACATGAGAAGTGATTTACTAACATCTTTTAATTTTATGAACACAGTTTCCAAATTTCAAACAGAAAATTGAGTTGGCACTATTTGCTTTTTAATTTATTTTTTTTTAACCAGGATTTCTTTAGAAAAATCATGGTTATTAGATTGGGGTATGTCGTTGGGCGGTTGGGTGGGCGTCAACATTTTGTTAAGTTTTTTGTGAAAGTTGCCTTTTTCTCAGTAACCATTCAAGGTACAAATTTGAAACTTAACATAGTTGTCTGAGATCACAATACAAATTATCAGGACAAGTTTAATAATCCCTGATTATATTTTGACAAAGTTATGCCCCTTTTTCACTTAGAAATTTTAAGTTTTTTGGGAAAGTTGTGTTTTTCTCAGTAACCGCTTCAGATACAACTTTGAAACTTAACATAGCTGTCTGACATCACAATACCAATTTTATCAGGACAAGTTTCATAATCTCAGACTGTATTTGACAAAGTTATGCCCCTTTTTCACTTAGAAATTTTTTCTCAGTTACCATCCAAGATATAGCTTTGATACTTAACATCATTGTTTGACTTCACAGTACCAATGTTCAGGACAAGTTTCATTACCCCTGACTGTCTTTTGCCAGAGTTATGTCCTTTTTTACTTAGATTTTTGTTTAGTATTTTGTGAATGTTATCTGTTGATGCCAAATTGCCTGTTGACTTAGCTTGGTTTGTGGGTAGCTTATATCAAGAGGCAGCTTGGGATTGATACCCAGCTGTCTGTGATAAAGGTCAAGGTCACTGTTGCTAATAATAGATATTCAGTTTCCCCTCAATAACTTGAGTTTGCTTTGGCATATTGCTACGAAACTTGGTATATGAGTAGCTGATATCAAAAGGCCACTTGGGATTACCACCCAGGTGTCTGCAATCAAGGTCACTGTTGCTAAAATAGAAATTCAGTTACCCTGCAATAACTTGAGTTTGCTTTGGCCTATTGACACCAAACTTAGTGTTAGTATCTTATATCAAGATGCAGCTTGCGATTGCTACCCAGGTGTCTGTGATAAAGCTCAAGGTCACTCTTGCTAAAAATAGAAATTCAGTTTCTGCTCAATAACTTGCGTTTGTTTTTGACACCAAACTTGACTTTCTTTCTGTCAGTTTTAACAGTTATTAACCAGATATTTACCAGATATTTACTTAATAAAATATTAAATGAAAACCTGGTTTTCGGCGTGTGGCGATGTTTTTTCTTGTATGAATATTGTATGAATATAAAATTAAAAACAATATGATTGTGTACTCTAGAATTATCTTTACTGATGGAAGTTCCTTAAAACTTTTTGAGCTGTTGCGTGTATGTGACTTGATAGTCGTCAAGATTGTATTCACACCACACTTGCCTCTGAAAATCTTAGGATTTTTATCATTCCGTCCATCTAAATTGAACATATATAATGCAGTTGTTTGCAGGGAACTATATACTGTTGTTTTTCCTATTTCAGCTTGTATGGAATTAGCATCAGGAGTCAGTACTCCACTATTTCGGATGCGGAGCTTGATGCTCAAGTCAAGGACATAGTTCAGGACAACCATGCTCTTGGTCAAAGAATGGTTCAAGGCACCTTGCAGGCACAAGGTCATAGAGTGCAGCGTCAAAGAGTAGCTGACAGTTTGGTGAGGGTTGATGAAGCTGCAGTAGCGATGAGGTGGTGTAGATCTATCCAGAGGAGGGTGTACAGAGTATCCAGTCCAAATGCCTTGTGGCATATTGATGGGAATCACAAACTAATACGGTACTTACATGTTTGTATAGATTGTGTCCAAAAATTGATACACATTATAGAAAAACAATAGAAAGACAGCAGTCCTTCGTGTTAAAATGACTCTTTGTACTTTGTTCTCTTTTGATACTTTTGTCCCTTTATGATGAATATTTAAATGTAATAGAGAGCATTCTCTTTGATCAGATCGTGAGGATAATGCTGACTGATCTGAATCAACACTGGTTACATATGCATTTAAACACATTTATATGGAATGAATGGTTAAACATGCATTGATCAATATTGTTTATATTTGGCATGAATTATATCTTCATGTGGCAAGAAAACCCCAGGTTCCCATATCAAAGGTCAGGTCGCAGTAATTGGTCAAAGCTTAAAGTGGGTGTGGTATCTATTTTTTTTTCACAACTGATCTTGGTAACTTTAGAAGTCATGATCTTTTTGGGAAAGGAAAGTCAACATACATCTAATCATCAATGTAAGATATATTCATTATGCTTTTTCATGAGCGGAGTGGTGAAAGGTCACTTTGAATAGAATAAATACTTAATACTGTTCAGACTTATGAATTAGTCAAGATCTTTTCACAAACATGAATATAGATTTTAACAGCAGGGTGAGAACATTATTTTTCACTTTAGGTCATTAGGGATTAGGAGACTTAACCTTTCCTCCACATACACACATTTTTACGCATGTCAACCAGTGTAGATCCAGATCAGCTGGCATATATGTGCTGATAAGGATCTGCACAGGTCGCATTTGATGAAAAAATAACCAAACAAATAAAAAAGCGAAGAGTTCAGATTCTGATCATATGGCACACATGTGCCGGCTTATCTGGTTCTAAACTCTTTGCCCATGCAAAAAAGGTGTGTTTATGAAGGAAAGGTTTTATAATTATACAAAAGGAAACTTTGAACTTAACTTTTAAATATAGTCGTTAACAGTGTGATCCCTAATAGGACTCTAGGTAGGAATTGTAACAATGCTATCTTAAGAATTTTACCCTTTACTCCAATGGGCACATGGGCAACCAGTGTACATCCAGATCAGCTGCCATATTTTATTGATCTTCATTGTTGTCTTAGTTGATGAAATCATGTGTGGAGTAAAGGATTAAATAACCTATCACATTTATTGTTCTATCATGCTTTTTCCAGAATTAAATATCACTAATTTTATATTTTCATTTCAGTTGGGGATTTGTGATTCACGGTGGAATTGATGGCTATTCAAGATTAAATGTTTTCCTGAATATAGCTACAAACAATAAGTCAGAGACAATGTTGGATGCCTTTGTAAAAGGGACAAAGGAATACGGAACACCATCTCGGGTAAGGGCTGACCATGGATTGGAAAATGTCGGTGTAGGTGCCTTCATGTTGGCCTATCGGGGAACCGGACGTGGTTCCTTTATTACAGGACGGAGTGTCCACAATCAGCGCATTGAGAGATTGTGGAGAGACCTATTTCAATCATGTACAAATGTGTTCCATCGTCTCTTTACCCATTTGGAGGAATCTGGGGATCTTGATTTATCAAATGATCTCCACATGTGGTGTCTACATTACGTTTTCCTGCCAAGACTTCAACGTTCTCTGAATACATTTAGGAGTGCTTGGAACAATCATTCATTGACATCTGAAAGGGGGAAAACTCCAAAGCAGATATTTATAGAAGGGATTTTGTTGAGGGCTGGACAGGGCCACAGAGGAGTTGATGATTTGGTATATGAACCTCCACAGGAACCCTTACCTGAACCAGAACAGGACTATGGAGTGGATGAAACTGGTGCGGTACCCGAGAGGGAAGAACATGAGCCAAGGAGGCAGGATGTGTCGTCTGTTCCACAGCCTTTATCAGCAGAACTGTACGAACAGTTGAAAACCCAAATCAACCCCCTTGTTGGTACAGATTTGGGCATTCAACTGTATCGTCAGACTGTTGAATTTTGTCAACAGAACATGTAATTAAGAGTATTATTATACTAGCCCTCATTTAATTGCTTTGCCCATCATTTTCAGAAAGAAAGCATTATAAGGACCGTAGAAATTAGATGGAATTTTACTTTTGCACCTTGACAATATTTATTTATATATTATCCAATGACTTATGTGTTCTCACTTACTAAAATAAAAAAATGAATATAACTGAATATTTTCACCAACTTTATTATCTAAATATACTACTCATTACTTGATAAGGGTTTCATAGTCTGTTTTCCTTTCTTAGATTATTTTGCACTAATGTTCCAGTTTAATAATTTAATTTAAATGACTAATTTAACCTTGTTTTTTTTAATTAAATATTTTGATAAAATCAATACAAACAAAACCTATTCTATTACTATAATAAACTGTTCAAAATTCAATCCAAAACATTGATAACCACAAACTAGAGAAGTGCCCTTATAAAAGTTTGAGTAGAATAAAAGAATGAAACCATGAACAATGTGCTGTAGTTGATGTCAGTTCTTTTGAATCCTTTTGAACTTTGCTGTTGTAAATTTGTCTAAAATGTTGTATATGATATATAATCTACTGTTGATGTAGCAAATGTCCAAAAAGTACAAAAAATATTTGTTTCTGATGGTAATAATTCAGCAATAGTAATATTTCAGTAATAATTCAAATTGGTTTCTTAATCAAGTTCTGATCAGTACTTGTACATAACTTTAAATATCTGACAAGAAATACTTGTTCTTGGCATATTTTTGTGAAATGTTTATAGGGTATACTCAACTCATTAAATATTGTCAAAACCAATAGCAAACATTGCAACAAAATATCAACAGCTAAAATAGTTGCTTCTACTGACCTGGTGCTCATCAGGCTTGGCTGTCTTCATGAATGCTTTCTAACTTGGACAGCCCTTGTTCAGTCCTCACCAAACCTAGGCAGACTTTGTATGACCATAATATCTTGGGCAAATTTGTCAGTCATGTGCGCCAGGCTCTATCTGCTGATATTTGTACAAGAAGAACAGTCTGCAGTGTAACTTGAAAAGAATTCGTCTAATTATCTGAAAACTTATTCAGAATATGTATGTGCCAACAAGCTCCACCAGTTCAGTAACTAGCCACTAACTAAACTATAAATAATAGTCACTAAAGACCCCTTTCCTGTGTTGTGCCCAATATTTCATTAACATTTGCTAGTGAATAAGATTTGATATTCGCTATAATATCTGTTATTGTCCGATGCCGAGCCTAAAAACTAAACACTAAATATATAAATAATATAACCTAGATTGTGTATGTTTTGTTCACAGACTATGTAAAAATATATTTAAGATTTAAGATAAATTGGGGTTTCATGCATTTTGTGTACAAAAAGAAAATGTTGCAGGATTTAAATTGGTAGATATTCACTAAATGCTTGTTGTAGATAACATGTCAATTGCTAGATATTGCATTATTTAGGGAAGTCTTGTATTGTGTCATAGTATTTTCTGGAGGTTTACTTTGTAGAATTTTTATGCTCCCCCCGAAATTCGGGGGAGCATATAGTTGTCGCTTTGTCCGTCCGTCCGTCCCGTTCGTGCTTACGCCACGCCATTTATGTGGCTATGAGAACAATGGTAACGGTAAATTCTATTCATTCCGTTCTGTTACGTGGCTATTTTTTCTTTTATGTGGCTAAAAGAACAATAGAGAGGACAATAGAGTAGCCACATAAATGACGTTCGTAAGAACGTCCGTTCGTCCGTCCGTCATAATATTGTCCGGACAATTACACAAAAACTATGAGAGGTATCAAGACTAAACTTCATAGGTAGTTAGATCTCGTTGAGGAGCAGTGCAGTGCACAAGAACTATAACTCTTGCTTTATTCATTTTTGAGTTATTGCCCTTTGAAATTTCTCATACTTACTTTTTGTCCGGGGCATATCTCACAAAGTATAAGAGTTATGAAGTTGAAACTTCATAAGTAGATAGATCTCAATGAGGAGCATTGCAGTGCACAAGAACCATAACTCTTGCTTTATTCATTTTTGAGTTATTGCCCTTTGAAATTTTTCATAGTTACTTTTTGTCCGGGGCATATCTCACAAAGTATAAGAGTTATGAAGTTGAAACTTCATAAGTAGATAGATCTCAATGAGGAGCAGTGCAGTGCATAAGAACCATAACTCTTGCTTTATTCATTTTTGAGTTATTGCCCTTTGAAATTTTTCATAGTTACTTTTTGTCCGCGGCATATCTCACAAAGTATAAGAGTTATGAAGTTGAAACTTAATAAGTAGATAGATCTCAATGATGAGCAGTGCAGTGCATAAGAACCATAACTCTTGCTTTTATTGATTTTTGATTTATTGCCCTTTGAAATTTCTCTTACTTTTTTTTTGTCCAAGGCATATCACACAAAGTATAAGAGTTATTAACTTGAAACTTCATAAGTAGAATGAATTCGTTGAGGAGCAGTGCAGCACACAAGAACCATAACTCTTGCTTTATTCATTATAGAGTTAATGCCCTTTGAAATTTACCATACTTACTTTTTGTCCGGGGCATATCTCACAATGTATAAGAGTTAGGAAATTGAAACTTCATAAGTAGATAGATCTCAATGAGGCGCAGTGCAGTGCACAAGAACCATAAATCTTGCTTTATTGATTTTTTATTTATTTCCCTTTGAAATTTCTCTTACTTAGTTTTATCTGGTGCATATCTCACAAAGTATAAAATTTTCTGAACTTGAAACTTCATAAGTAGAATGATCTCAATGCGGAGCAGTGCAATGCACAAGAACCATAACTCTTGCTTTATTCATTTTTGAGTTAGTGCCCTTTGAAATTTCTCATTTTTTTTGTCTTATTTTTGTACAATATTGTAAAATGCTTTCTGTTTGAATCGTAAAGGAAACTTTCAAATACAATATCTTTCTTACAAATTCTTCCTGTTCTAACAAAAAAGTATTTGTGACAAAGCGGCGTTGGGGAGCATAACCCGTCTCTGACGGCTCTTGTCTCTGTTGCTTTTATTTGCGTTTCAAAATGGCATAACCAGAACTGAGAATATAACCAAACTTAAGGACTGATTGTACTTTTTTTGAATTTGTTTAAGGACTCATACTTATTTGTTATTTTATAGCAATTTTGCTGAAGACATTTTTTTGTATTTTGTTCAGTTATTTTGTATAAATGGTGATGGTTATCCATTCAATAATAATAAATATAGATGTAAACTAAGCTTATCCTAGTTGTTTTCACTCTGCACTCTATTACATTAAAATTTCAATGTCTTCATATCAGATTTGTATTTGTGGTCTTCGAAAATAACATTCATAGCAAATTGTATATGGTGTTTCATAAATGAAACTGATGAATTTTTTTGCAACTACACAAATAATATGGTTATTATATGTATTAAACATCTAGCTCAGTGGATAGAGCATCCATCGGACTGTCAATCCAGGGGTCGTGAGTTCGATCCCCAGGCGAGGCGGGAAAAATTTCTCCGTGACAATTGAACTCGGACATTGCGTCTGAGAGTCATTTGTCCCTCACCTCTGATTCAAGTGAGGAAGCAGTCAGTCGCTTGCGGAGAAATTGGTTAGTACTGGTTAGAGACCCAGGAACACCGGTTAGGTGGACTAACCGCCGGGATATAACCCAGAAAAGTGTTGAAACCAGGCGTTTAACACGAAACAAACAAACAAACCCCCCCCCCTCAAAAAAAAAATACAGTCTCTGATATGCTGTTGTACCATGTTGAGTTTTTATTCAGAAACAACAGTCTTCAATTCAATAACCTTTGCAAAAAGCTTAAGTTTTTCAGTTTCAAAAGATGTGTTTAGATTGGCTGGCTAATTGATTTTTGCCACCAAATAGTGGGAGTTATATAGAGTTGCACTGTTCTGTCCTTACATCCCACAAGTCTTGTGGCATCAACTCATTAAATATCACGCAGATTTCAAACTCGAAAGATGATGGTAAAGAAAATAGATTTTCTTGTTGCCATTTTTACCAGAGTTATGGCACTTCATTACTTCAGTAAAAATCTTGCAGATTTCAGGCAGATTTCTAACTTTTATTAATTTCAGTCATAAAATCTTGGGGCATTACCTCCTCATTATGTTTGGTATACAATATGATTTAGGATTGTTTGGGTCTGTGCTGTTTACAGCCACTTGCTACAAGCTTCACTTATCAGGAGAGTTACACATTATCTGCATTCTAAATAACTGACTTTTTCTGTTTTTAAGGGCTTACCTAACTCCTCCCATCCACTTTCATCGATTGAAAGAAAATTATCAAAATCTCAATAATGACAAAATGCCATTCAATGAAACTTTGCAGAAATGTATGTTATTAATGTATCTATAGTGAAACCTCTCTATTACGGACACCTAAGGGACTGAGGGAAAGTGTCCTTAATAGCGGGTTGTATTTTGCATATGGTAAGACAAGTTAGAACAGTAAAGAAAAATAGCAAGATCTAAAAATTCCCTCAATTTCTATTTACAACAATTCATTAAATATTTACAAAACAAAACATCTTTTTTCAATGCCCACATAAGTAATATGATACCGACAACAATTTTTAGCTCGATTATTCGAAGAATAGGGGAGCTATCCTACTTGCCCTGGTGTTGGCGTTGGTGTCGGCATCCGTTAAACAAAATAATGCACTTTGGTTCATAACTTGAAAACCACTTACGATATCAACTTGAAACTTGGAATATATATTCACCATCAAATTCTACATCATTACCAGCAACACCCTTAACTCTGTTACAACTATTGTTTAAGTTATGCCCCTTTTTCACTTAAATTTTGCGTTAAGGGAAATATGCTCTTTGGTCCATAACCTATAAACTACTTGAGATATCAACTTTAAACTTGAATATATATTCACCATCAAAGTCTACATCATTACCAACAAGACCGATAACTCTGCTGTCAGTATATTTAAAGTTATGCCCCTTTTTTCTTATATTTTGTGTTAAGCAAAATATGAATTTTGCCCATAACTTAAAAACTACTTCAGATATTGCCTTAAAACTTGAAATATATTTTCACCATCAAAATCTACATCATAACCAACAAGACCCATAACCCTGCTTCCAATATTTTACAAATTATGCCCCTTTTTCACTTACATTGTGTGTTAAGCAAAATATACACTTGGCCCTTAACTTCGTTATGAATGGAGCGATTTCAAAATAACTTGGTATTATTTTTTACCATATCAAGACGGTGTGTCACGTACATGCCCAAGCCTCGAAGGTCAAGCTCACTGCTACTAAAAATAGAATTTTCTCTTCCTGGCTGTTACTTAGTTTTGATTGGAAGGATTTCAAAATAACTTGGCACAAATGTTTACCATGACAAGGCAGTGTGTCCGCACAATTACCATGTCTGTAGAACCAAGGTCAAGGTCACTGTTTCTAAAAATAGAATTATCTTGTCCGTGCTGTAACTTCATTATAAATGGAGGGATTTCAAAATAATTTGACACAAATTTTCACCATGACAGGGCGGTGTATCACATACCATGCCCATGCCTGTAGGTCAAGGTCACTGTTACTAAAAATAAAATTCTCTTTTCCGGTCTGTTAGGAATAGAGTAATTTCAAAATAACTTGACACAAATGTTCATCATGACATGGAGATTTGTCCCGTACCATGCCCATGCCTGTAGGTCCAAGGTCAAGGTCACTGTTACAAAAATTTTCTTGTCAGGGTTGTAACTACGTTAGGAATAGAGTAATTCCAAAATAACTCGGCAGAAATTTTCACCACGACAAGGTGTTGAGTCGCGTACCATGTCCATGCCTGTAGGTCTAAGGTCAAGGTCACTGTTTCTAAAAATATAATTTTTTTGTCTGGGCTATAACTTTGTTTTGAATGGAGTGGTTTCAAAATAACTTTGCACAAATGTTCACCATGACAAGGCGGTGTGTTGCATACATTACCCATGCCTGTAAGTCCAAGGTCAAGGTCACAGTTACTAAAACTTGAATTTACTTGTTCGGGCTCTAACTTCTTTATGAATTAAGGGATTTCAAAATAACTTGGCACAAATGTTCACTATGACATTGCATTGCATTACCACCATGTTCTTCACAGACATTTTGGTAATGAGAAGACAACAGTGCCACAAATACAAATAATTTACTTGATCTTCAAGTTTATGCATATTCTTATAATTACTCAAACATCACTGTCTTTGAAATGCTATTATTCCCATCATTGCACTTGAGTTTATGAAATTGATGCTTAGCAGGGGCATCCGTGTCCCATATACACATTTTTAGTTTCACCTATATTTCCACTTAAGTGCACTTCATCGATAACTTTGTAAATACTTAAGGTATCATCTTCAAACTTCCATTATATTTTCATTTCAGTTCTTTTTCTCTGGTACATTACTGAAGTGATTGATATTTGACTATAAGTCAATGTCTCTAATAAAAAATTACTTACAAGTTTTCTAACAAATTCAGAAATATTTCATAGTTATTCCCCTATTCAGTTTAATATTTATGGTACATTAAAAAAAATGAAATATGCATATCAGGAATGGCCACATCCAGCATACACAGCCTCCCCACACAGCCAAAAAGTAGAGAGGAAAAGAGAGCATGGTATTACAAAAATCAGTTTCAAAATGGACGCCACAAACAAAAAACGGAAGTGAGAACCGGAGGGGTTACCGCCTTGGAACGTAAGGAATTATTTCTGTTATTTGAAATGAATTTCTCCCTTGCCATTCACTTGTTAATATTTTTCCTGATTGCTCATGAATATATGGCCTTTTTTGTTTTTGTTTTAATCTTCAAATTGCATTTGTTTTTAATGATTTGAATAGTCGAGCATGCTGTCTCCTCTGACAGCTCTTGTTTGTGTCCTCATGACTTAAATATGTAAAATTTACGAGATATTAGTACAGTGAAACCTCTCTATTACTGACATCTTAGGGACTGACAAAAGTGTCCTTAATAGTGGGCTGTCCTTAATTGTGGGTTTAAATCAAGAAGAAGAGAACATATCTGTTCTTTAAAAAATCGTCCATAATACAGGGGTTGCCTGTAATATTGAGTGTCCGTAATTAGAGGTTTTACTGTAAAAGTGTGTTTCACCTTCATTTTCCTGGTCGCTTCCTGGTCACATAAATAGATGACAAGCACTGATTTCTCTTTAAGTAGTTGAAAGTTTTTTACAAAGTACACAACATTTTCTTGTCAGTATCATTACACTCACGTGGGAATTTGAAATTAAGTTTTGTATCAATGAGTAAGAGTTTTTGTGATTTTATGTAGATAGAATTTAAGAAATTTTTAGGAACGTGTAAATGAGGGACAAGAGAAAACACATCTTAATATATCTCGGGACCAGGTATTAATATTCATAAGGGCAGCTGACAAGCATTATCAATGAGGAGTACATTTAAACAAACAAATACATACTCTTTTCCAATATTATAATCTTTTTAAAACTTGCTGCAAAATATAACCAGTTACTTTGAATTCATTAAATTACATGGGGCAATTTCATTCTGTTTGTAACCATCAGTTATCACAGATTTTAATGAATTTACCTTTGCAACAATTATCATAAGTAATGACTAACAAACATTTTAAAGTAAGATGCTTAAGAGGAGTAAATTTAATTATCCAATTTTATAAGATTTCTAGAGATCTTCTGAATTATAATTCATTCACAAATATTGGAGATGAACATTTAACAAAAAGTTAAATATGACATGAATCAACCCTAACCAAAGAATACACTCACCAAAAGTTCTAATTGGTCACTTTTTGTTGGTAATTTTTTTATTAGAAAGACATTAAATTCACTTATTATTTATGTTCATATGCAAACAACAGTCTTCAACTTAAGCTTTAATCTTGTAATAATAGACTTTGGAACAGTCTGGCGAGAGTTATCCTTAGTTTTGCTAAAAATGCATTTCTTGCACAAAAAGGTTGAGCAAACAGAAATTTGCTCTTAATTCCTTGTTTTATTTTAATAGGACACCTCATTAGTAGGAAAAACAGAAAACATGATTAATCAATAGCACATGTGTTTAAATAATATCCAATTTTGAAATTACCTCCCTTTTAATTTAAGACTATTTTCACTACTTATCACTCTGCGGTGTAAGTAAATGGTATTGGATTTATTTAAAAAAAAACAATCAATAAAGATTAAAAAGACATAAGATAATTGCTTTCAATACAAAACAGTTCTTTCTAGCAATTCTCTTTATGTATGAAAGAAACGAAACTAGCATACATTATAAACATATACAATAAATGACCAGTTAGAACTTTGGTCGAGTGTAGCATAGTATTTACATAAGAAATTAGTCATAATCAAGTGACTCATTAGCAATGTTTAAATGAATATAATTTGAATTCACTTATTTACATGGGTATAAAGGTAATGAGCATTCTCCTGTATCCAAAAATGAATGATAGCCAATTATCTAACAGCATAATTTTATACAGTTTTAAGCTCTTTAATTTTGACAGATTGTTTTTACTCATAAAAGTCCATGAAAAAATTATTCAGTCAAACTCAGTGAAAGATTTAACACTGAACTAAGATATGACATAAAATATTTTCAAAATGATAAATGAACAGCAATCATTAAACTTATAACGAATATACCAAACAACAAATGAAAAATAAACAGGACATCATAAATCACAAAAAAATATATAAAAAGATCTGGCACCAGTTTCATTAAAACATGTGATAACATCAAAATTTTCAAAGATAGCCAACATACTGATGATGATTTAGAAAATATGCATATATTAAAGCGCTCATTTGAAATGAAATTTTGAAAACCTGTTCTCAATTACTAGTATTCCATTGAATAAAATATCAAAAACCTGTTTGAGTATAAAAGTATTTGAAATATATATGCAGGACAGTTTTATATGAAATATATTCATGACTTTGGGAAGATATTAATTCATTTATATAAAATATTCTGAAATTAACAACACAAAATATACTCAGATGTGAATAACTGCATCAAGTTGAAATTTATTTCATCATAATAGTGTTCATGAAATTGGGGCCAGATACACACAACATGGTATGTAACACTTGTAAAAGATTTCAAGGGAGATGTGCAGGATTGATGAATGGAACTGATTTGCGAAAATGGTTATTAATCAGTTGAATATCATTATTTGAAGCTCCAATATTGATGTAAACCCAAAATATTTCAAACGAATATTTTATAAAAAGAAAAATATATAAATGGTGTTTCCTATCCTATGCGAAGTGCATAGGTTAGCTATTTTTATATTTCCCACGTAAAGCTGCGGTGGTTTGAGTGACATGATCACTTTAACCAAAATACGCATAGGTGTACGTTGCCAGATATCGACGCCATTTGCCTGGGCCACCACGAATAGTAAGCTAAGCAATTGCTTAACATAGAATGATCGCTAAATATAGAATGTAATTTTGTATAGGGATTTCTTCAGCGGATTGTTTTAGGTCTGGTAAAATGGTACAATTAACCGAAAACGAGTGTTTGAAATGTGGAGTTTAGTAAAAAGTACACGTTAGTGTTACATAGATCAATCCGTTTACGATTTTTCCGAGTTCACCTGCTCAACCCTGCACATCTCCTTTTAAGAGGCATAAACAATGTAGTTCCGACAGATATACAGATGGACACAACACATCAGATCTATATACAGCAGGTTATAATGAATTTTAATACCCAGCAAGAAAATGAAAAATTTACACAGACTTTAAAACATAAGTGAACAGTGTAGATCCAGTTTAGTCAGCGCTTAAATTTCATCTGATCAGGATCTTCACTGTTCAGTCCTCAATAAGTTTTAGGTAATTTCTGACTAAAAAGCGAACAGTTCAGATCCTGATCTGACAGCATGGATGTGCTGGTGGATCAGGATGTACAACTGGTCACATCAGTGTAAAAATGTGTATATATGTGGCAACTGTTTGTAATAATACAAAATTGTTCAGCATAATATATTTCAGACCCTTCTCAATTTATGCTTTCCATTGAATTACAGAACTTTTTTGCTAAAATAAAAGTGGTATTTCACTATATTTACTGTTTCACATTTGTACTACATTGCTTATTATATTTTGAATGAGAATGTTTAGAAAATGGGTTCAAAAGTAGGTATATGAAGCCAATTGAGTTAACCTCATAAACAAACATTTTTTGGCCACATTTAACGCCATTTTTCTGATAATTCCGCCCAAATCGTGCACCAAAAATCATAGAAGGATCTTTGTTTTTTACCAGTAAAAAATAGAAATATATTTCACTTACGAACTTGAGAATTATGTATTTTCACTTGGACTTTGCAACATGTGAAAACATGAATGACTGAACCATAATTAGTAAAATATAATTCGATCTTACTCGCAAAGACAACAATCTTCTAGTAATTCCAGCTTACTCGAAACTAAATAGTAAGAGGAATCATATGGGCAATACTAGAAATAATAGGAATAAATTTTGGTTATTTTAAAGGAAATTTAACTTAACAAGCTTTCATGAAATTCTTACAACAGTATAAGGTATTTGATTTATTAGTTAACAGTGTATAGGAATGACAGATCTACACAGTATCTAATCCTGCAAATGTTTACCAATGGAAATACTGGTTTTTTGAAAGTGACTGCCTACAGACTGTTGATAAAGACTTAAAACAAAGTCAGTTAACAATTTACTATTTCCTCAGGCATTAAAGTGTAGCAGATCACAAAATGCTACTTAACTACAAGAGCAGACATGATGCATGAAAATGCTTTAAGATATTGATGAATCTGAATAATTTTACTTGTACATATGTTGGTCATATGACTTATTGAACCTGTTGACATATTATGCAATTAAAATTTGGTATTAAATTATTCATTACTTTAGCACTTGCAAACATAAGCACTTAATGTTAACACACAAGACTACTACTATAATAGATAAGAACTTAAGGTCCTAGAACACATATACTTGGCTGGAACCATTATTCTCACGTAGAAAAGGTCTCTTAAACTGTTGTGCTTTTGAATGCTGTGGGTTCTATAGTCAAGATGGACTTCAATTCATAGATGGGGCTTGTTGTGAAATCTACTGACATTAGAATTGCATGAAAAACAAATTTGAAATATAGTTTGTGGCAAAACTTATGTACTGCATTCTTAACAATCATCAATATTACTGAATTCTTAAATCTTTTTGCATCCATGCTTGACATTACTAGCTATAAAATGAATGCAGCAGTGTCACAGGAACAGCCCAAAAACAAAATAAATTAAGTTCTAATCTAAATGTGGTAAATTTCTAAGCTAAAATAACTCATATTAAACAAAGACACTGACATGTTAATGATCCACACAGCACTTATTATCAACATTTTATAAAGAAATATAAGCTGTAAAACATTTGTTGTATTTCAGTAATCCATGTAAAACTTTAATAAAAACATACACTGTCTTAACAAAATTCTCACAAGCTTAGGAAATGGGCCTCTTCCTCTAGCACTGAACAATGAACAAGAAAATGCACCTAACTCAGGCTAAAACTGAAAGAGTCATCACTGTCAATAACAAGAAGCATTTCACGCCTGAACTCCTCATATGACTCATACTGGGTTGACAGCTCAAGCATGTTACCACATGTATGGGCTACAGGTGCTCGTGCTAATCCACTTGTAGCATTAAACATTACTGTAAGTGAAGAAGGCATGGCACTAGAACCAGTAACCCATCTTAAAAATCTCTGTAGCTGAGCTCTGTTAAGCTCTCTGATCAAGTTGCTCAAATGACTGACAACAATCTGCTCAAATATAGTCAGGTCAGACCTGTCATAAAAGTCATCAATCATTTGAGCAACTTTCTCTGGAGAAGCTTCCTGCTGACTTTTTAAGTAGTGTATGTTCTCTGTATTTAAGCTGGACATAAACATTTCCTTAAATTCGGCTGTCAACCCAGCACGAAACATTGCATTAAATGCACTAGAGTTGTCCAAAAGCTCTGTGATGGCCAAATTTAGGAGATGTTCCCTTAGATTGTTAGGCGTTGGTAAAACAGACATCCCATATATCGTAAACAATCTAAGGATACGTCTCCCTTCATCTGCAGACCATGATGAAGCATCAAGACATCTTTCAAGCAGAACTGAATCAGCTTCTGGTAAAAAGCTGATCAGATCTGAAATCAGAAAGTCTGATTCAACATCTTGGTCTGCAAATGCCATGACCATCAAAGAGCTTCTCGACAACTCTACAGGTACAGTCCCTAGCACACGCACCTGGTGTTCAAACACCTTTCCAAGGACGGGAAAAATATTCCTCGCTTGACTGCGCCTATGTTTTGATATCCACAAAACCTTGGCACGATTGCCCTTAAAGTACTGTTGGGATGCTTCCTGCCAAAAACAGGAAAACATCTCCCTGGTTAGACCTCCCTGGTCCAGTCCAACTTCACCTTCAAAGGTGACTAATAATCTCTTGTTGATGTCAACGTGGGACTTGTAGAATGTGACAACATCATCTAGTATGTGATCCCGTCTCACTGTCAGTAGCTGATGTTCAGCCTGCTCAACACTGATCTGTCTTATTACTGAAAAATAATCATACTCTATTTACCAGAAATGACACTTTGGTGTAGTGAACTTTTATTCCCTGTTTTGGACTGGGCTCTAGAAAATGTTTTGGAGTATTGTTCCCTCTGATTTGTCCAGCAGAGTTAAAGTTCTTGAGGTATATGGTGTAGATTAAGATGTGACTATGTATTCAAACTTTCGAGTTCATATCTCAACTAGCTTAAAAGTTTTGGAACTAGTGCTTGTTTAGGTTTATGCAAAATTTAAAAGTTTCATAGATTTATCTAATATAGTTTGAAACTTATGGACCAAAGTGCACACCAATGCCAGGGTGAGTAGGATAGCTCCACTATTCTTGGAATAGTCAGGCTAAAAATTATGGATGGTATATTGGTACATGTATTTTGTATTATAATGAACTTACCAGATTGAATGTCACAATCAAGCGAGACATCTAAATGGAGGTGAAAGCTGCTGTTCTCTGTTGTTTCTTGATCCCGAACAGCTGGAGGTGAATTAGATGACACATCAATCGCAGGAACAGTTAGAGATGTGTTGGATGACATCTCAACTGCATAAGGTTGGTTCGTAGCTGGACTTGTGGTGGGTTGGTTTGTTGCCGGACTTGTGGTAGGTTGGTTTGTTGCCGGACTTGTGGTAGGTTGGTTTGTTGCCGGACTTGTGGTAGGTTGGTTTGTTGCCGGACTTGTGGTAGGTTGGTTTGTTGCCTGACTTGTGGTAGGTTGGTTAGTTGCCGGACTTGTGGTAGGTTGGTTTGTTGCCCGACTTGTTGTGGGTTGGTTTGATGATGAGGCAATTTCAGGATCTATGGAAGGTGGACTGTCATCATTTCTTCTTGCTGTGACCTGTGGAAAGCCATAATCGTAAGAGAATGGATAAACACCTAACCCTGAAGTAATGATTTTCAGTTGTGGATGTTAAATAATTATATTGTTTCCCTGATTTTTGGAAAGATGACATGAAAGGTAGCGCAAAACACAAAAATGTCCAATAGTCTGCTTACTTTACAACAATTTTAAACTCTGGCCATACAGCATCACAAAAAGACTTGTTCTGAAGACAACTTTAAAGATTTAAAAACTGTAAGACCTACCACCAATACTATTCAATTAGGATGGCAATATAGACTATTTACTTGCTTGTTTAGGGTAGGTGAAGATGTATGGTAGTCAATGGTATGGTATAGTATTATGAAAAGAAAACAGAATGACTAATAGAAGGATGATTTGACATATGGACAAAGAACAATCCTAAATCCGAAACCTTTTGAAATAAAACACATGTTTACTTACACCAGGAGTACCCATCTGGATATGCATGATTGGTTCCATAGGACGGACCCACAGCCTTGCAAATGAATGCTTCGGAATCACATCCTTGATGTCTCCGACAGTTGATCCAGGGATTGGTTCCAATTGAGATCTCCTTTTTCCTAATAGAATTTCAAATTCTATGCCCTCTAAAGCAGGAAACAGGTCAAGAACTCTCTCCTCTAACTCCTGGTGTGTGGTTGACAAAGGTATCTGCAGTGTCGTGTCACTCCTTCTTCCTGCAATTAAATGTCATTTCATATCAATGTCATGTTAATTAAATGGGGGGCCTACCCATATACAGAGTTACCTCCCATTGAGAGTGGTTTCCCTTGCTGATTGGGAAGTACCCGTTTAGAAGCGGTAATAAAGCGCTAGAAAAAGTCTAGATAAAAAATTCTCAGAGTGCTTCTGAAGTTAAAATGCATTGTCCAATTAACAAAAAGGTGAAACAGGCATATAAGGACTAACCATCATCTTTGTGAATTGATTTTAATATAATAACTAAATGCAAATTCACCTATTTACTTAACTGCACATATCCTTTTTGAAATTTTTATTTATTATTGGCTAGCATGGAAATTACAGCTTTTTAAAACATTTACTTAAGTATTCAGCCAATCACCGTTTAGTCATGCAAACAATGCTTATGAAGAAAAGGGCCTGGTGTTTCATGACTATGTTGGTTGGAGGTAAAAGTGTTGTTTCAGGAAACTCAGACAAAATATAAAATATTCTAATTAATTGTCGCAATGTTTGTTTGAGACCCGAGGCATTGATTATTTGATATTGGCGACGTAAAGCGCTCTAAACCCAATTAAATGAAATAGCCAGTTTTACCAAAATATATACATATTTAATGAACTATAATTTGTTGTTAAACTAAAGGAAATAAAATATTTGAGAAATAAAAGAGAAAAACGTGAAAAAAGGAAACAAAGTTCAGATATGTTCTAAATTGTATAAGAATAAGAAAGAACTTTTTGGAGAAAAAATAAGAGCAGTATATTGAAATAAAAATGTCAATTCAAACATGGCACAAATCAATAAACCGAATGGTGTGCAATCAATTTATAGGAAAAGGTTCTGTTATTTAAAAATTCTTTTAAATTCCTGGCAAAAATGTTGCAAGCGCAAGAAAGAACATGCACAAATGTGTCAGGCTTTTTATCGGCAGACATCAAACTTTATTTTACATCATGTGTTGTAACTTTATTTACCTTTTTAAAGGTTTTCTATCTTTTCGTTTCCTCAAATCTGTCATTTTTGAGCACAGAAATTGCTCATTTCATTCTCTTTATAAGTAAGCGAAGGGGATGAACATAACAATGTTAAAGAAAGCCTCTTCAACATATTAAAATGGTTAGAAGAGAAAATTCAAATATTACGCGCTACACTATAAAAACTATCTATTTTTCCAGTCAATGACATTAACCAAAAGTTTTTATGCAAATATGCTGATCTCTGACCAACCAGACTATATTAAAACGTATTTGAAAGGACACGGATGACTACTGCATGCCTGTTTTAGGTTATAGACCACTAAATATTGGTGATCAGGCCTCTAAATAATTTTGTGCAGGGAATTTGCGGACTAGTTACAGAAAGTCAAGCCTGATTGGTAGAAAATGAAAATAAATATTTTTAAAAGAAAATTATTTTGAGAAAATATAATGATTTTGTAGTTATTTGAATACAAATAATATGAAATTGATAATGAAAAAAAAGTGAAATTCAACTTTAAAAATAGCTATCTTTTTTGACAGAATGTAAACAAAAGTTCCAAAGAGACTGGGGTGATACACTTCTGGCTAAAATGCCGAAAAAGTTTATCGGTCATGCTATTGTGGAATTGGTATTTTATGGTGTGTCTAGGTTGGTTCTCTTGAGAATTGTAAGATTTTAAGGGCTTGACCCACTAGTAAATTCAGAAATTGATGAAAGGTTATAATGGAAGTCTATGGAAATTGATTTAGTAGTCTATAACCTAAATTTGTCAATCTCAGACCGGAACTACCCAGTGACAGGTGCGTGTTACAAAGGGATGTAACTTTAAACAGAATATTGAGATAACTCTGTATTTTCGGTAGGACCCCATTAAATGTTTTTCTAATATAAACTATTTTTGAAATTTTATTTTAATGCTTCCTTGCATTTTTAATGATGCAATACTGAAGGTTTTTTCCTCTCAGATTAAAAATGACTTTTTTTTTTCCATGCTATCATTTTGGTATACTGCTAATATTCCCTTACTCTAAATGGATGACTATAACAATATTCCTCAATTATTATTAACTAATGTTTAAATGTTAATTTTCATGACATACATTCAGTCTACACTCATCGTGTTACAATCACTTATGTTGGTGCACCCTAGAACCTGGTTTAAACCTCCAGTGGCAATTTGTTTTGCCACTGACCGTTCAAAGGCGGTATCCCCTAAGGTTCTCTGCTTCATTAATTGTCTGTGGCGTCCTATTTGAATTGACTTACCTATATAAAACATGCTCTCTTCTTTTTTGCTGCGTGGGGAGGGTGTGTTTTTTTTAGTGTGGCAATTCCTGATATGCATTTATTGCTTTTTTTAAATAATTATGGTATTGATTCTACGATCCCGTCAAAATGTACTGTTTACCAATGATATTATTCCAACTAAGTAAAATTTGACGAAAACAATGTTAATATAAGTTAAGGTAATTTAAAATCCCTCTGGCTGAATATCCTATGTAAAGTCATCGGATAAGTCGACATGTAAAATTTGCTGCGGTAGAACATTGCGCGAGAAGTCGTCAGATGGGCAAAATGGTTCACGATTATAAAATCATTATTAATGGCCACTTTTTGTTTCATGTTCACTCAATTCATGCCTTTAGAAACACACATTCATGATAGAAGTAGCACCATGTAAGGTATATTTTCAATGGCACCTATCCTTATGTGTAGTATCAATAAAGACTGTTACATTCAGTTAAAAAGTTGTAACACATAAGTTTATGCTTAATATTTCTTTCAAACAAATGCTCCTTACCTAAGTTTTTCAATGCCAACTGTGCCAAGTTTATATTTGCTGTGTTGGTAATGGATGGACTGTCTAGTGCAGTAATCCTAACCCTTAAGCAAGCATTCTTGCGGCGATCTGTTGAGGCTCTGTTTATAAGTCTTTGACGTCTCTGACGTGATTGGTTGCTGGTTCCTGATTGTCTACTGCTTTGTAATGTTGGAAATCTTGACACAAGTTCAGAGCCTATTTCCGATGCCCTTATGTCATTCCGAAACAGCCATGATTCTTCAAGGAACCCCTGTAGGTGTTGACGTAGCAGATTAGCTGAAATCAACAAAGAATATAAACATAAGTAAACAGATGCTGGATGCAAATGTTTTATACATTATAATCTTCTATGCCATAAAAACATATTTTATTACATGTTCATACATGAAGAAAAATCAGTTGGCATTTGGTAAGATATTAACTTAAAAAATCAAAATGCAAACAATGATGATTCATATCAGATGGCACAGATGAGCCGGCTGATCTAGATATTTTCTGTTTGCCTATTAAGAAGTATATATGGATGAAAAGAGTTAATAAGATGAAACAGCTAAATAAAGAGAATATCTGAAAAATTCATCAGTAATAAATCCTATTATTCTGTGGACAGTAATTTTACATTCAAACTTTAATAAAGCCTGTATTTTTTTATGTTTCATTATTATTTAACTTTCTGAATAAAACATGGATAGAAGTAAAGCCATGAGTAAATATCGATTGGTGTTTACTAGGGAATTTAAATCATAATTTCACAGACATAAACTAATTTGGTTTCTTGTTAAAAATTCTAAAACAACAAATGGTAAGAATGTATTTTATTATTATTCTTACCTGGATCTCTGATCTGTAAGTCAACATCATCATTTTCTGTTTCTGTAACTGTAAAAGTTTATGATTTTGTAAAAGGGATTTTCAAGTATAATTACTGCTATTGAAGTAATAATAGGCATTTCCAATGAGATTTTTATCAATCCTTTTTATATTCCTGGTGAAGTACTAGATGGGGGTTCATTTGAACACTTGTGTCGCCCTCTGGTGCTATGTCAGAATAAAATGCAAGTACAAAGGGGCATAACTCAATCAAAGAATTCGGCATTAATATGTTGTAAATAAGCAATATAATTTGAAAGTTTGATGTAAAAATATTAAGAAATGAGAAAATTATAGGCAACTTTAAGTATTTGTGTTAAAATCCAAGTACAAAAAGGGGCATAACTCCATGAATTGTGACATTGAACTTGAGAATTTGGCATCATCTCCAGCGTGTTGTAATAAGCAATATAATTTAAAAGTTTGATGAAATTTTACAAAATGAGAAAATTATAGCCAACTTTAAGTATTTGTGTTATAATCCAAGTACAGTTTGAGAGATTTATGTTTAGTGAAATATTAAATTATGTACTCTTACAAGATTTAACCAATACTTCTAAGATAATTGGCAATAATGTATTCTTATTCTTCTTACAGAAACTAAATGAATAAACAACATAGTAATAATTAAGTATAATAATCATCAAATGCAGAGTAAAAGACACAATCTGTAAAATGGGCCAGCAAACAACATACCATAACCCCTCATACATGTTTCCTTCAAGTTGTAAAATAATATTTTATACATAACTGACATAACTGACAAACATAACTGACAAACAATACTGTTTACACCATACAAGTGAAACAAAAACACACAATTTAGCCTGTTCAGTGCTTGGATAAACTTAGAAAAAATGCACATAAGTTTGGAAGATCCCTGTTCCAATCCAATAAATATTAATAATTAATAGTCTGATTCAAATGAAAAAATGTACACTGGGCCTAATGGAAATTAGGTCAATTGGAGCAGAATGTAAGCTTAAATTTTCAAATAAATCTAGTGAAAATTTTTGAAGTTTTTGTCACAAAATTAAAAAAATCATGCACCATAAAAATGATGGACTGAACCACATAACAAATGTCAGGCACATCTACAAATGATTCCAAGTACCGCCCTTGTTTAAAGTCGGTGTCTTGAAAGCTGTAGCAGTAGTTTGTGCTGCAATATTTTTAAAAAATCCTGCAGTTATACAAAAAACTTTCAGTTGCATCGAACTGAATTTTGGAAAACAGTTTTTGTACACGAGATGTTCACATTATTATAGCCACTTCTGCCAATTATTTTAAAATCCAAACATAGTTGAAATTATAGAGGCAAGACACAAACTATCATCAGTTGGGTCTGTATAACAGAAATTAATAAGTTCAGAGTGTCGCTTTGAGCTGGATCTTGGAGGGAAGAACATGGGTTTAGTGTGTAGCACATTGTTTTTATCACTTCTGTTGGCAAGGGTTGTAGAACCTTTCAGTCATCAGGCAATTTGTTTTCATATAAGAACTTTTATTATTAATAAAAGTTCTTATATGAAAACAAATTATAATACACATTTATAAAAATGTTCATAAAAGAAAATCCCATCTAGATCTATGAGAAATAATTTGATGGAACCTTTTGTGTTCTGTAAGAGAGTTTATATATTGGAGTCTATATGGACAAATATGATTTTTCAATAGTATATTCTTAATTTAGATTAGGGCTGGGGCTTTAAGACTAATATAGATTCTACTTCCCACAATTTATTTTGTACAAATTACAAACTCCGGATTGAGTCTGTCGTTGTGGGTAACTACATTGAAAATGTTTAATTCTTTCAACTTAATTCTTTTAAGTTTTATTTAATGTAAATATTTCAGGCATAAAGAAAGGATAAATCAACAAAATTATCTTTCACTACCTAGATGACGACAGTATCACGTGCTGACAGAGATAATTTCTGTTTCACCGGACTGTGCCGGACTAAGCGGTAAAAGCTTCCAAAAAAGTCATTTTATTAGGACCTGAATCGGACACTGTTCTAGCAAAAAAATATATTTTTGGCAATTAATTATATATTAATGTCGAAACATGTTTATATAAATATATCGGGTTAGGCAGGGTATACTCTCAACCAACGTTCTAAATTGGCCATTTATTGTATAGGTTTACAATGATTGCTAGTTTCGTTTCTTCCCTACGTCAAGAGAGGCTGTGGAAAGAACTGGTTGGTATTGAAATCAATTATCGAATGTCTTTTTAATCTTTAATGATTGTTTTCTTAAATGTATCCAATACCATTTACTTACACCGCAGGGTCAAAATTAGAACAGTTTTAATTGAAAGGGAGGTAATTTTAAAATTTGATACTTTGAAAGGGGGTTATTAAATCAAATGTGCTATTGATTTATCATGTTTTCTTTTTTTCCTTCTTATGAGGGGTCCTATTATAAAAAAAACAACATGGAATTAAGAGCAAATTTCTGTTTGCTTGGCCTTTTTATGCAAGAAATGCATTTTTAGCAAAATTAAGGATAACTCATGACAAACTGTTTCAAAATCAATTATAACATGATTAAAGCTTAAAGTGAAGACTGTTGTTGGCATATGATTATAAATAAAGAGTGAATTTAATATCTTTCTAATAAAAAATACGGACAAAAAGTGACCAATTAGAACTTTTGTTGAGTGTATGTAATGTTCATTAAGTATGTAAACTGAACTAACTTATAAAACTGCTGCTCACTTCGTCCTGACAGAAATCTAGTTTATAGACAAACAAACTCATTCATTTCTGAATGCTGAAACTATCATACCTTGTCTGAAGCTTGGTGTGACAAATGAAGCACCATTTCCCTCCATGTCTTTGCTCTGACAGTGATAGCACCTGAATGAAAGGGTCGTCCAAGTTGTGCATGTGTGAAACATAAGGATAGCCCAATGAAATTATTGGCGGGAACAGGCATGTCCAATGAAAATTTAGAAGGCGGGGCTCAGCTATGATTGCAATTATTATTTTTTATTTTTAGTGGTATTATTATTAGTAGTAGTAGTGTTGGTGTTGTTGTGGTGATACTGGTTTTGTATCATCGTTACGATATTTTTCAAGTTATAGATAATTAAGGCACAAGTTTTTATTACAGTAGTCATTAATAATGTAGTAACGGTATTTTCCGTTTTTATATATATATATAAAAAACGGGGATTTGTTTCCAGATTTCAACTTTGCAATAATTCCCGACATTTTCTCCATTTCATGTCTACTGCATGCATGTTTTTTTGTAAATTATTATGAAAGCAATCACCATTTAATGTGTTGAAAAAAAACGAAAACCGAAAATGAGAATCATAGATGTTCAAATTTAGTATCATAGTATTAATATGATCTAAAGAAATTAAGAGTGTCTCTCATTTTTCGAGTTTTTGACAATAATTTTCAAAGATGCCATGAGAGTCACTGGAGAACCGGGAACACTTAAACAAAACATTTTGAAAAGTATATTTATGTAGTTTCCATTCATTGACTATTGCTGCTGTCTGAACTGTCGCAAATATTATTATTATATTTTAATACAAAAGATTGGGGAGACGGATATTTGCATTTTTTTTGTTTATTAGTTTTGGAAAGTAGTATATCTTTGTCGCTTATATGTAGAACCGTATAGCGGGTTATTTCTGCGGCCAAAAATTTCTGTATTTTGACCACAGAAATCGATGCAAAAATTTCTGCGTGTTTTATTTTTACGTTTTTGGTTCCCGTGAAAGATAATTTTCTGCGGTTTATATTGTATGAGGTTTTTAGTCTACACTTAGTATATACGATATATATGATTCAGTGTTTTAATTCTATTGCTCAATTTATTTAATCAAATAATAACAAAGATATTATAAATAAATGTATTACAACTTTCAAACAACTTTCCAATGTTATTGAATGTTTGAGAAATGTATGATTAAATGTCGCGTAACACAATGCAAACGATAACGGTAATTGATCGTAATAATTTTAATCTGTCTATTTTGTTGTTGTTGTTGTTATATTTTGTGAAGCGGATGATCTTGAACATGGAGACTCTGATGATTTTAGTTTAAAATGATAAAATATTTTGCAATTTTAATTTTTGCTGGATTTTTTTTTGCTGGATATATTTCTGCGATTTCATCCATAGACCGCAGAAACGCAGTGTCAGCCGTTTATTGTTTATTGCTTGGGACAATCAGTCTAGCACGTTTACAGAATATTAAAGGAAGGGGCCGGATGTTTATACTGGACTGTTATTTACCTGTCATAAAATTGTGGACGATTCAGGCCCCAAATAGGGTTATGATAGGTGCCATAAAAATACCTGGATATTGCGAGGTCCAGGTGTTGTTACAAACCAAAGTACGGAAGAATGTGATGAAGCTGAAATATTTGGAGAAAAAATAACAGTAATTTTGATGGAAACCTAATTTGTTGTAAAATGAAGGAACCGTATTTAAAATTCCCATTTTCCAGTAAGCACATTTATGATAGTTCAGAAATGAACGTGATTGGCAATCATAATCCCATATACGGACACATGACCTCGATATATTTTCAAGAAAATAGACACATACCTTACATTGCAAAATTATATACAGACAAATCCCCTAGTATAAAAAATATCCCTAAGTTGTTAAGATATTTATTTAATTGACTATGTTTGTAATGAATATTATTATATTTCATTACAGAAAACATTAATTATTGTAAACCTATCAGACTACACAAAACTAAACAATTATAATGATAAGATAAGACTTTTTAGTTTTAAGGAGAGCTCGTAAGTTCTAATTAGTCTGTTTCATTATACATTCTTATAAACTTAATATCTCCAATCTTAATTTCAATTTATATTAACTGACATAACATATAAATTATTTTTATTTAATTACTGAAGAATATACTAATCACCCCGCCCGCCGCCTAAAACCTTATGTATACACTACTCAAAAGTTCTAAACCGCCACATTTAAGAAAACAATCAAATTGAATAAAGATTAAAAAGACATTAAATAATTGGTTTTAAGACAAAACAGTCCTTTCCACAACCTCTCTTGACCTAGGGAAGAAACGAAACTAGCATACACTGTAAACATATACAATTAATGACTAATTAGAACTTTGGTTGAGTGTAGATATGAGCAAATTACGGAGTTCTATGCCATCACAATATTTAAAAGCAAGGCAGGCATATATTATGAGAAAAAGATATGTCCTTTTTTCATTATCATTTGAATTATATAGAAAACGATACTTTAGTAGTTCATGGCAAGATATGCATTTATAAAAATTAATAACAACATCAAAAACATTTTAAGGTCTATTTTAAAAAATATATCAAAATTGATAAAGATTTATGTTGATAATATATAATTATATGCCACTCTCTGACATGAACATTACGGTGTTCCGTTGGGACCATTATTGTTCCATTCTGTCGACCACTTGGACGAGACAATGAATAAAAGATAGAACACTATGCGAGACCGCGGAAGCGAAATGCGAGATCGCCATAAACAAAAAACAAAACAAACAACAACACGATGCGAGGTAGCGAAAAGTTCGAGGCTAGGAGGTCATCGTATCGTACTGTTGCGAACTCGTATCGATGTTTTGCGTTCTCGCATCGTGTTTTCACGGTCTTGCCCCTTCTGAAGGTCAGCAAATTTCTTTTCCCTTATCAATCAATAAGGAGTCTTAAATTCTCCTTGATTTATTTAATCTTAAGACAAATCCTAACCATGGCACGGTCTTCTGATCGAATACGAGATTGCGAATGCACGATGTGAGGGCGCGAAATAACATGACTCCTCGTTATTTCGCGATTAGGCGTCGTGTTTTCGCGTTTACGTGGTCTCGCTATCCCGAGGCTTAGACCACGAAAACTCAAAAACAGGATTCGAGAACGCGAAACAACAATGTGAGGTCGTGGAAGTATGACGCTTAAGCGCGATATTAATTTTTGCGTCCTCGCTTCGTATTTTTGCGATTTTGCTTCGTTTTTGTTTTTGCGAGATATTTTCGCATCATCGTTTCGCGATCTCACATCGTTCGCGATTTCGCATCGTGTTTTCGCGTCTTCGTAGTGTCGCTCAAGAGTTCGAAATGGCGAAACAACGATGATCCCGTAGGAACACCGTAGAAAGTTGATACATAAGTTGATGCACAATATATATTTTCTGTTGGCTGAAGCTACTTATACTTCTATACGCAGATGATACCGTTATCATGTCCGATGACCCGCTCGATTTTCAAAACATTTTAAACTCTTTTGAAGAATACTGTGTACAATGGAAATTAAAAGTAAATGTTTATAAAACTAAAATTGTAGTATTTGGAGCGCGGAATACATCAAGATTTAAATTTTACATCGGGCTTAGTGAAATAGAAATAGTTAAACAATACAAATATTTAGGAGTTATATTCTCTAGCAATGGCTCTTTTTTAGGTACTCGTAAAAACAATGTAGAACAAGCAAAAAAGGCAATGAATTTACTGTATATACGAGCCAGAAATTCTGATTTACCACTTGACTTGATACTTAAACTGTTTGATCACACTATTATACCTATCTTAACTTATGGCTGTGAAGTTTGGGGGTTTGAAAATCTCGATCTAATTGAACGCGTCCACCGAGAATTTTTAAGAAAAATCACATTCTCTAGAAAGAGCACTCCTTCTTATATGCTATATGGTGAATTATGTAGATATCCCTTACACATAACGGTTTATAGCAGAATGATAGGTTTCTGGAACAGAATTATCACTGGAAATAATAACAAATATTCTAAAAGAATGTATAATTTTTTACTAAATAATAACTTATATCATTCAAAATGGATTTCAAAAATAAAAGAAATATTAAACTTGACTGGTAAAACTAATTTATGGGACAATCAAAATACAATTACGTCAAGAAATATAAAACATCAAATAAAACAAGCGTTAATTCATCAGAATAAACAAAGTTGGATTAACGATATGACATTATCTAGTAAAGGGAGATTTTATAATACATTTAAAAACAAGCTAGAGTTAGAAACATATATAAAAATCTTACCAATGTCGAAATACTTACCTATTTACAAACTACGTACCGCAAATCATTATTTCCCGATAGAAACTGGTAGATGGAATGGAACCGCAGAAAACGAAAGAATTTGTCCTCTATGCAATGAAAACCAAATTGGTAATGAAGAACATTATTTGCTACATTGTAGCCACTTTACTAGTGATCGACTAGAAATAAATGAGATCACTAACGTACAAAATCAAATTAACGTACCATATTTACTAACATTAACCGACACAAGTCAGCTCTTAAAGCTTAGTTCGTTTGTCAGTAAACTTTTAAAGCAAATAAATAGATAACCCGTAACAAATATTCCACTATTATAAAGTACGCACACCAGTCATTTCTTGTAGTACCTCATTTATACGTAACAATAAATGAACGTTGTTATTTTCTTATTTCATTGATTAATAATATATATGTATATTCGTACAAGCATGTATGTGCACGTAACAGCTGCAACAAGTCTCTCTTTGCCAGACTTGTTGCTGTGTGTGGGTGTACGTACATGCACTGTGTGACCGCATCCAATACCTGAATTATAGACGTGTATAGTGTCATTTCAAATAGGGTTCGAAATGACTTTATTTCGGTTTCGCTAAAGTCATTTCGTTCCCAGTCATTGTTTTATCCCAAGAACCATGTAATTATATTCGAAACGGCTTTAATTTTCGTTTCGGTAAAGCCGTTCCGTTTTATTTTGCTTTTTCTCCTATCTTCAACTGTTTAAAGCTATAATTGTAGTACCTATTTAATTATTGTTGTTGTTGTTGTTGCTGTTGTCACCGTTGTACTTACTGTAACTGCTATCATTGTTATGTAAATTTAAAATAATTATTACAATATTAACAACTGAAAATAGATATTCTTTTAATAATACACCACAATATTTAACCCAACACCTCCCCCCGTCGTACATTGTCGCCCTGTCTTTGTTAAATGTATAAATACTTAGTCTTTTTGTGTAGTTGTTAAGTTACTGTTTTATTGTGATCACGTCATTGTAAATATGCATTTAATGTACATTTCCTCATGCTGCATACTTGTATGCCTGAGATGTAAATAAAGTTTTGTTCTGTTCTGTTCTGTTCTGTTCTTGAATGTTTGTGTGTTTCCCACTTGGTGCATCCATGTTTGTTGACTCGCTTTACTCAAAGGAAAAATATAAATGGAAGTAAGTGAAAGCCGGAATATTTAAAATACAGAAACGTATTTTACTATGAACTAATTCAAGCGAGAAGAAAACTATAGCAAACACGTAAAATTGGGTATCACAATCGAAAAATGAGAAGGAAGTATTTGTGAATTGTTTGTTATGTCATTGTATTAGTGTAATTTTTTTGACATTTATATATATTTTCCTATATATCTTATTTCATTACAGAGAAAAAAACTTTGCTTGGGCAATTTTAGGGGGGTTGGGGCGTACGCCGGTCCCGCCCCCGGATCCGCCTAGGAAACAAACATGTAAATTGTTATATTTCAGGCTTAACAATAAATAGTTTGCTGCATTTGTCGCAAGCACATGAATATTTTGGTCCCGGCAATATGATTTTGTTTGCAAAGTGTACACTTCGTATGTCAGATTTGCACCGAAGAAAACAACTACGTATGACACACTTGTGACAGTTCAAGTTTTTATTCTTGTAATAATGTTTATTGCAAATTTGGCATTTTTTCGCTCCATGTCTTTACCGATTTACTTTTGACTAAAAACCTCCATTAAATCACGTCGCTAATGGTAAACAAAATCAAAATTGCCTACAAATTCATACAATCATGACCAAATAATATCTAATGCCAAAACTTATGTATTTTGTAGTTTTAGTTCACGAATACTTTACCAATGAATATATAAAATATATTAAGTAATGTTGCATTTAAAGACTTAATAATTCATTCTCCATTTGCGAGGTGCGATTGTTGTTGTAGTTTGCAGTTTTTGCCCTTATATGGCAAGATGTTAGCACAATTAATCCAATATCCATAGTTATTGTTGAAAACCATACTGCCCGTTAACCAAGGTTATTGGTCCGATATCCATAGTTAATGACACTAAATATGGTTATCGTCCGATATCTATGGTTTTCACCAATAACTATGGTCATCGGGGGGTAACCCCAGTTGTTGTCAACAACTATAGTTATCGGGCCGATATCTATAGTTTTTGGTTGATAACCATGGATATCGGATTAATTGTGCATACCGCTTGCCATATTCTTAAATAATATATAGGACACACATCATCATGCGTGCGTAAGGTTGTGTGCATTATTTTGGTTAGATAGTGCGAAGAAGATGGAATTTAACATCGAAATAGGGGCCTACTAAAAATAGACAAATAACAAAATACGAGTGAGTAAAATAATTATTACTCACAATTTAAGAAATGTGTTATGCACTAAATTTTAGTGCTTATTCTTTTGGTTTAAGAATTATTTAATAAGTCATGGACAACAACAGTAAAATATGGATCTGCACTGTCTGATATGGAGCCATAAAATTATACCGGATTGATTGTACCATTTTAGTTAACACATACATGCGATTCTGTTTCGTAACAATAAAAAAAAACAAGGTATGATTACAAAAATTTAAAGTTCGGCCTTCAGTTATAGAAATTCCTTGACATTTTTATCGATTTTTACAATTAAGGTATGACCATCCTAATGAATACCTATATCAAGAAGAGTATCCAAGGGAGGTAACTATAGTAGTAAATTAGCCAAGAGTTCTGTCATGCAAGAGGACCAGGGTTCAAATCCCACTGGAAGCTACTTTTTTGTAAGCCTAGAGCTTAAATAATTGGCATATTTCTTTTTTTTCCTGTGTAATTCTGTCATTGAATATAAAATTCTCATGATTTAAACTAAAATAAGCAAAATAATCAAGATTAAAGGGGTTTTCGCTATCAGAATAGTGTTTATTCAAGTCATCAATTTGAAAATTTCTAAAACTGGACGGTAAACTTCTCTGAAATTGTGTTTAAATTTTGTTTAAGGTATATAGTTAAAAAATGGTAAATTTTTGTATATTGTACCTATCAGGATTGTGCACAATTTTCATTAATTTAGTCTCGAGAAAAATAAAAAATGCATTTTTAAATTTTTTTTGGTCAAAAAATGTCATTTTAAGATAAATTCTGTATTTATATATTATATCTTAAATTGGTTTAGTAAAATATAACATATTTTGGATAAACTGTAAAAAAATTAGGGTTGAATTTATCAATAACAAAAAAATTTGTCACTGATTAAAGAATTGGGATATTTTCACGTTTTTCTCACTTTTTTAAATAAAAAAAAGCTAAAAATCTAAAAAAAAACTACACGGTGAAAATCATTAAAATTTTGCATACAAGTCAGTGGTATGAAGCAGTTGATGAAAAAATAATCAGATGTTGGATTCTTAACAGTGCCCATTAGGATGGTCATACCTTAATTTAAACTGATCCAAAACAGACTAGCATATTGTTCGAATAACATTCCAGTTTTGATTTTTTCCGGGATATAGACTCTTATTTATGTAATCGATGAAAAGTGAGGATCAGTTACCTTTTTCAGTGACAATGTTAGGTCTGATATGTAACTCCGGAAGCGACTGATATGATTTTGCCAGGAGCGCACGTTGAGTTCCGTGTCAGAGTTCCCCCGGCGTGCATAAACCATTGCAAGTCGCGCACGTGTTAAATAAATATATTTAACATTCTTATCGACTAAGAAGAAGGCAGGTTTTGATACAGAAAATTATGGCGCGTCACCTTAGACTTATTTGCGGGATGATCAGCAACCGATGCATATTTCACCCTTTTGATCATATTTGAATGAAACGTCTTTGGAATATTTCAGAAATTGTCAACGACTTAAACCGGTTTGGTTGGAATTCTTGTTAAAGACATTTATGTTTGGAAGTTGGTACAGTTCCCTTTCAGGTACACATCCATGAGACTGAGTTGTACCAAATTCCAAACATCTAGCACAACAAATTTATCTAAGGAGAATAACTCCCAAATCATAAAGTCTACGTTGAATGTCACTTTCTCTCGGTGAGATCTATCATAAATCAAAATTGCCAAATGGTTGTGACGACATCTTCCTCTTTCCAAGCAGACAGGAATGTATTACATTTTTTTCATCAATTGATATATAATGTCTGGAGTAATTGTCCACACAGACGATAAAATACTGGACTATGTCAGGTTCTATAATATTCATTCACATATTTTTATTTGAACTAACAGTAGATACAATTTAAGACTATTTGATATTCAGTGTCCAAACATTGTCAAGGCTTGTTATGAGGCCAATGGTTGCCCATGGAATGTTTATATTGCTGATTGTCAATGCATTTTAAATCAACAACCTATTTTGGGTTTGTAACACAATTAATTAAATAACCTCAGTAATTCAAAGGGCTGTTCTGACAATTTCTTCCAAAGTACTAGTCTTGAACTTTGTAAAGAATTGGACCATACAAAGAATAACTCTTATGTGTATTGAGATCAAAATTTATTTCTAAATAAATTGAACATATATCAAATAACATTTGAAATAGAAGATAAACTTATTATTTAACGGATCCTCAAATTATCTTCTAAATATATAACATATAAAACCTGTCTTCCATTTCTTGTCTATCAGTAATTCTATTATTATCTACAAACTGGACAAGATGGTGCCTTTTTAATAAACTGCATATCTCCTCCACTGTAAAGTCATGAAAGGGAACTTATTACTGATATGTATGAGAAAGAAATAGCATGTCTATTACATTATCTAATGGATTTGACCATTGAGGTATGTGTGACCTTACCCTGCGACTAAGAGATCCCCAAAATGAGACCATTCACATACAATCATAGACTATGAACTCAATACCAGACTTCAACAGTTATAGTATAATCATAGTGTGAAGTCTAAAGGTGTTTGTGGTGTTTAAGATCCTGGTCCAAGGGGTTAATGACCTGTTTGTGAAGAAAAATTGATCTTTGGCCCCTGTACAAACAATTTCATCATAGGCACCTGTAACCATAAATTTTGGTAATGTGACCACAAAAAAGCAATAAATACAATCTACTCATGGAGTGAAAATCGTGTTTGAATACTCTGGGTTGTGGAAAAATAGAGTGGAAACCTGAACTTTAAGGTCACTGTGACCTTGACATATGATCAGGGTTTTTGAATGGTAGCTTATTTCCGTCGGGAGATTTACCATCTGTAACATGGCTCTTGTTCTAATTGGAATTAACATTCAGCATAACATTTTTTGTCCTTATTACAAAGGGGTTTATATACTGGCATTTGCCTTCAAATATCTATTTTGATGAGTGTAGATCAAAATAGTCATCAGTAATAATAAAGAAATAATTTCCAAACGAGAGGGCCATGATGGCCCTATATCGCTCACCTGAGTACAAAAATACTCTCAGTTTGTGGTTTCAGACAAGATGATTTTTAAAGTTTTTCCTATACAAGTCTATGTAAAATGATAAACAACCAGATAAGTACTTCTTTAAAGTTATGGTACAATACACATTCATGTAGAACAACCCTGCACAGCAGGTGATTAAAATAAACTAGATGGGTGTTCAGTTGAACACTTGTGTCGCCCTCTGGTACTGTCGGAATAAAAATGCAAGTACAAAAAGGGGCATAACTCCATCAAATGTGTCCTTGACCTTAAAAATATAGTTTTGTCACGAGCGTATTGTCATAGGGAATATAATTTGAAAGTTTGATGAAGAAATATTAAGAAATGGCAAAGTTATAGCCAACGTTAAGTTTTCATATAAAGGGGAATAACTCAATTTAGTGTGACCTTGACCTAAATAATGTGGTATTATCATGATCGTGTTGTGAAAAGGGATATAATTTGAAAGTTTGATGATGAAATATTTAGAAATGGCAAAGTTATAGCCAATGTTAAGTTTTCGTAAAAAGGGAAATAACTCCATCAAATGTGACCTTGACCTAAAGAATGTGGTATCACACGAGCGTGTTGTCATAAGAAATATAATTTGAAGGTTTCATGAAGAAATATTAAGAAATGGCAAAGTTATTGCCAACGTTAAGTTTTAGTGTCTAAATTTAAGTACAAAAAGGGAAAGGGGAATAACTCAATCAAGTGTGACCCTGACCTAAAGAATGTGGTATTATCATGATCGTGTTGTGAAAAGGAATGTAATTTGAAAGTTTGATAAAGAAATATTAAGAAATGGCTAAGTTATAGCCGATGTTAAGTTTTCGTAAAAAGGGAAATAACTCCATCAAATGTGACCTTGACCTAAAGAATGTGGTATTATCATGAGCGTGTTGTCATAAGGAATATAATTTGAAGGTTTCATGAAGAAATATAAAGAAATGGCAAAGTTATTGGCAACGTTAAGTTTTGGTGTCTAAATTTAAGTACAAAAAGGGGCATAACTCCATCAAATGTGACCTTGACCTTGAGAATTTTGTATCATCTCGAGCGTGTTGTCATAAGCAATATAATTTATAAGTTTGATGAAGAAATATTAAGAAATGGCAAAGTTATAGCCAACGTTAAGTTTTCGTGACGGACGGACCGACGGACGGACAGAGCGATCCCTATGTATCGCCTTTTCTTCGAAAGGCCGACACAAAAAGAAAAGATTACAAAGCAATCAATTTTAATATCCATCATTTCTAAACCTAATAAAGTGCCCACCTAAAGTGCTACTACACAAATTACATTTGAACTGTTTCATGGAAAATATTAACAGATTACTTTAAAAATGATGTTAACAAAACACATTAACAAAAACTGTATTTTAACAACATAGATGTTTCATTGGAATATTGCATATTTTTAAGTCTTTAAAAAAAACAACAAATATTTTAAGTCTTTAAAAAAATACAAATGTAAGCAAGTTTTCTGTCAAGACTTATTCTGTCAAAGTACTTGTGGAGGGCATTGTATATCTTCAAAATAAAAACAGTGAAACAGAAACTAACATTTTCATATCTATGATTGCTGTTCCATAAATCATGAAATTTTGCTCTTAAACACTCATTTTTATTACAATTACACCAAAGTTTGTGCCCATAATCTTTGACATGTATTAAAATTTATGTATATAGTATAAATGTTTGTTTTATCACGCATTTAGCGGTTTCTATAGCAACCAACATATATTCACTTGTAGCACTGATGATTTTGCAAATTTTAGAACATAATATAAAAGCTGGTTATAGTCAAAAACATTCACAATTTGTACTTGTTATCAAGATAACTTCATTAGAATGTTTGACATCAACTGACGTCAGCTGAAGAAATTCAATTATGTTCTGCCATGATATTTTGTGTTGGACTAAAATTATTGCACAAAAACAAAGTTATTGTGCATTGCGCACATAACACAGAGCTGGTTGTTGCAAATTCAGGACTTCGATATTCTCCCACACACTCCATTTAGCTATGAACTGGCCACCATGGACCATCGGTTTCCAGACCTGAAGAAGGAACTATGAGGCAATCGGTTCAACACCACCTCAGATGAATTGCGGAAATAGTCACAGGAGATCACATCTTTATTCCCCAGCTTCAAGTACTAATCTCTACACTTGTATTGATGTGATTCAGAATTGTATTGTTATATTTCACACAAAAAAAACCAATTCATCCCACTACTACAAGTTTCAGAAATACTATTCGCTAGTTGATAAATTAATTGCGAGTTCAATGTTAAAAACATTGAAGGAATGATTATTGTTCTGTACTTTCAAGGCATTTTCCCCTTTTTGGAACCTGAAAATAAAAAAGATAAACATGTAACAGAGAACTAGGTTTCTGTTCCATTATATGTATGTCATTCACAACTAATAGTTCTGATCAATTAAATAGCAAAGTTCCCACTTAATGTTATTGAATGATAATTTTTTAATTGTATACCAAAATGCAAACTAAATAGAAAATGTTGTTAAAATATTGGATTTACGGTGGTAAATTTTTATTTCAAAGAAGACTTTATCCTATTATCAATGATGTTATAACTCATTGTTTAACAATAGTCTCTATTGCCTTTAAAAGTCCAATTCAAAGATGTGTGCTATTAAAATAAATTGATGTCAAGTTGAGAGTGCAGAGTGCATAAGATTTTGGCAAAAAGATATATCTATTATGAGGATCAGCGTTTTTTTTCTTCTTTAACTACCTCCCCAAAAGGGTACCTTTCCCAAAGCTGATGGGAGTCTTCCCAATTCAATCACCTGACCTTTCCCAATCCCCAAAACTACTCTTCCCAAAAACAAACAGTGCCGTTTCCCTATTTACAAAATAGTTTTTCACAAGAAATGTTGCACAGCGAACACACACCATACGGTACAAACGCCCCCCCCCCCCCCTGGTTATATTGGTTATAATTTTAAAATCAGATTCATTTCACATTAATTGCAACCTCAATGAAACTTTCCCTGCCAATGGATATTATTTTTCCATAGACAAGTATTCATTGGCAGTAACTTAATTTTGGCATATCATTCACATCACTAAATTCTTTCCTGATAAGGACCCAGACCTTAATGATTCTTTGTGAAGCTGATTAAAACCCCTAGTGTGAATTTACGTGGATAATGAAAAAATCCCAATTGCGTTTATTTTGCAACTATTTTTTCCCAATTTCAAGATTTTACAAAGCGAAAATTTCCCAATTGTAGGGGAATGGGACCCTTTCCCTTTTGGGAGAAAAAACACTAAGGATAGATCATCTATCTTTTTAGTCAGGCTGCAATTACCAATTCATCCCCACTGATTGTTGTAAGAACATGACAGTCTAGTTGACAGTTCAAGGGAATGCTACTATGAAGATCTTGCAGGATTGATGAAGCAGCTTCACCATTCTTTTCAAATGTTGGGTCTAAAACATAAAGACAAATTTCATTAACACAATGATGAAAAGAAGAAAACTTAATATATTCCCAGAAGTGATTTGTTCAGGTTGCAAACACCAACAAATGTTTTTCTATCAAGTCACAGAAAAACAATATTTAAAGTACACAATAACATACAATGCTTACACCAGATTTTCATGATTTTTTACTGTCAACTGTTACACTTGGCAATGTTTGTTGACTTTGGATACCTTTTGATGGATATGTTAAATCTGGATTGTCTGCAAAATCAATATGATATCATGTATATACATTAACTCTGAAGCTATGCCATTTCTTTGACAACGACTATGCATTTAATGATAATTACACAAATGTGGAAAAGAAGATGTAAAACCAGTGTAAGTTTATAAGTTTTCTCTCTGAACTGACTTAGTTTATTTTATCCGCAGTTATGATCTGATGCAGAGACCTCCTTTCAAAGTCAGGCAACTTCTCGACTGTAATGGAATGTGAAGAAGTTTCACAATAACAAAAAATGAAAAACTGGCCTTAGCTTTGATAATATTCATTTAAAAACAAGATTATTGTTGGATTTTATAAAAGTCTTGCATATTATATGCAACATCTATTACCGACCTTGTCTAAGATAAGTAACCGGATAAAAAAATGGTAAGAGATTTTTTTCCATGTCCTTTATTTAAGGAAAAGATAAAATTTAATGCAATCTACTGTCTGTTAGACTAAATTTTTAAATGGGGTCGGGGTGGGGGAGTGGGGGCACAAAGTGACTAAGGGGGTGTCAGACTATTTTGGGGGAGAATAGTCTGGCATTATTTCTGTGACTAAGGTATGATCCTTCCACCTGTGTTACATACACAGACAATTATTCAGTTTCGGCATTCAATCACTTCCGGAACATGTTCATAATCTTGATTTGAACACGACAAATGGTCAAGAAATCATTGTGTGGTCTAGCAACATCACTCTAAATTAGAGAAATGCTGCAAGAGCACCATGATTTCTTAACATATTTTCGATTTATAACTCAAATGTGCCGGAACAGATTAATGTCGGAACTGAATAATTGATTTATAAACCAAAATAAATAATAATTTCTTAAAGAATAAAATAGCAGGTGCTAAAGTTCGATATGAATAACTTACCACATAAACAATGTCACTTTACTTGGTCAAACAGATCGTTAAAACTCTTAAAATTAAATAAAAATTTTAGATAAAAACCTAAAATCAATATTTAGCGTGACGGGCGCTGCCACATTGTCATTCTGCAGTAAATAATTGCGTAAAGTGCGAATGTAAAGCAAATTTTGATTGGCTGTCATAAATATCAGTATACTAGCGAAAGGGTCAAAACCAAAATGTAGGTGCACCGGTAATTTATGCGACGGACGTCTAAATATACACGATGGACGTGTAAAAATGAAAGTGCACCGCTATTTTTAATGGTGGTGCACCTGTAATTTTATACGTCCATCGTGTAATTTTATACGTCCATCGTGTAAATTTACACGTCCAACGTATAAATTTACAGGTGCACCGGCACTTGTTACCTTTTGAGCCTTTTCGTACGCCATACTGGCACATGCGCGGTGATATCACTGGGACGCTTGATTTTCTTATTCAAGCATTACACGCATGCGCCTATGCGAGTCTGACTGTAATCAAGGGAAGTAAATCCTACATGTAAATAAATATGACTGGTAAGTTTAACGAATGAAATAAAATTATCAGTCTTTATTTCCGAAATTTTGAACGCCTGTTCTTTATCAAGAAAAAACGGATTTTTTTTATTTTAAATTAGGTTACGGGATAAACGGCAGAAATCTATTATGAAAACAGCAAAGAAAACCACGTTAAGCCGCGTGAACGGAAGTTCGTTGTTATCGTTTCTCTACTAAACTGTTTAGATGCTAAAAGAGTTTTTTACTCTCGAAAAAAAACAGCAACAGCTATATATTGTTTATAAAGTATTTTAGCTGTGAGAAATTTTCACTAATTTCAGAAATGATTTTTGTATATTTTTATGGCTATTACATAACACTCCCAAAATAAATGCCTCTGTTATAGATAATTTATAACCCTTTGCTTAATATATACGTCTGATAAGAATATAACAATAGTTTTTTTATAGGTTATGTCATTCGTGATGGCGACATCGGGAAAGTCAAGTCACATTCAAGACACTGGCAATTGAAATTAGTGAAGAAGACAATTCCGTCTGTTATGGACACACTTTACTAACACGAAAAATATATGCAGGACATCGCATACCTACACATATCGTCATTTTCATTAAAAAACATAATCATATCAAACACTTCGTTGCCACACTACTTCACATGCACTTACAGCAGATTCACATCTCGATCACACATGGTTCAAGACTTGTGGTTATTTGATAGGATTGATTTCAGAGCATTTTTACGAATTTGAAAATCTTAGTAATTATAACTTTTGTGCATGTTCTCCTGGCGAACCTGGTAATGAATCTGTATATGCGTAGACGTAGACCCTATGTGTGCTGTAAACCAAGAACGAGCCGGTACCATCTGTTAAATCAATACTGATTCATCCGACATAAGAATTTAAAAATTCTGTTCCAGATGTTTGTTTAGGAGCAGTAGTCACATTCGTTGTTGTCTACAGATTTCAAGACGTGTTCCGAGTAAATGAAGAACCTCCGCTGAGGAGGGGACAACGACGACGTAGACCAGTCAGGAGACATCCTGATGAACTCTATATAATGTCACTACTATACTTATGCATGTGTTCGCTTAATAAAAACAACAGCAACAACCTGGATTATAGAGACATACGTATAGTTAACCGACAACTACTCTTATTACCATATATACAGAGTTCACGCTATTCTTTTTTATGACATGTAAATATTGTTAATATTGTAATATTGTTTAATGAGCTATGTTTGTGCTGGACAGAAATTTAACCACAAAAAGTGGGATGGGAAGATTTAAACCAACGCCATTTCATTTACAGACCAGATATTTAAGATTTGTAAATTGTTTGAATGCTTATACCCATACCGCCTATGATTATGTATCAGTGTCGACAATAGTGTGTTACGTTTTGTCAAAACTGTATATTTGTATTAGTTAATCTTAATTTAATAGCATTCTTTGCAGAATTATGACAGATTAAACAGATGATTAAATTGACATCGAGTCTGGTGAAGAAGACGCTTTGCAGGAGTGTAGGCAATTTGTAGTTGAATCTATTGCAAATGTTATACAGTCAGTTAAAACCGATGTTGGACGACTAGATGCAGCCATTCAAGAAGTTAGAGATTTGACGTTAGTGAATACACAGTTGACTGAAGTGAACTCAAAAACAAGAGGGCCATGATGGCCCTGAATCGCTCACCTGAGTATGAAACTCAAGTTATTAACCAGAAACTGAATTTTTATTTTTAGCAACAGTGACCTTGACCTTGATCACAGACATGTGGGTAGCAATCCCAATTTGTCTCTTGTTATAAGCTACCCATATACCAAGTTTGGAGTCAATATGCCAAAGCAAACTCAAGTTATTAAGTGGAAACTGAATTTCTATTTTTAGCAACAGTGACCTTAACCTTGATCGGAGACACCTGGGTAGCAATCCCAAGCTGCCGTTTGATATAAGATACTCATACACCAAGTGTGGAGTCAATATGCCAGAGCAAACTCAAGTTATTAAGCAGAAACTGAATTTCTATTTTTAGCAACAGTGACCTTGACCTTGATCACAGACATCTGGGTAGCAACCCCAAGCTGCCTCTAGATAAAAGCTATCCATATACCAAGATTAGAGTCGCTAGGCCAAAGCAAACTCAAGTTATCAAGTGGAAACTGAATTTCTATTTTTAGCAACGGTAACCTTGACCTTGATCACAGACACCTGGGTAGCAACCCCAAGCTGCCTCTAGATAAAAGCTATCCATATTCCAAGTTTGGAGTCAATAGGCCAAAGCAATCTCAAGTAATTAAGTAGAAACTGAATTTCTATTTTTAGTAACAGTGACCTTGATCTTAATCACAGACACCTGGGTAGCAACCCCAAGCTGCCTCTAGATATAAGCTTTCCATATACCAAGTTTGGAGTCAATAGGCCTAAGCAATCTCAAGTTATTAAGCAGAAACTGAATTTCTATTTTTAGCAACATTGACCTTAACCTTGATCACAGACACCTGGGTAGCAATCCCAAGCTGCCTTTTGATATAAGCTACCCATACATCAAGTTTGGAGTAAATATGCCAAAGCAAACTCAAGTTATTAAGCAGAAACTGAATTTCTTTTTTTAGCAACAGTGACCTTGACCTTGATCACAGACATGTGGGTAGCAATCCCAATTTGTCTCTTGTTATAAGCTACCCATAAACCAAGTTTGGAGTCAATAGGCCTAAGCAAACTCAAGTAATTGAGCAAAGACTGAATTTCTTTTTTTAGCAACAGTGACCTTGACCTTGATCACAGACACCTGGGTAGCAACCCCAAGCTGCCTTTTGATATAAGCTACCCATACACCAAGTTTGGAGTCAATAGGCCTAAGCAAACTCAAGAAATTGAGCAAAGACTGAATTTCTATTTTTAGCAACAGTGACCTTGACCTTGATCACAGACACCTGGGTAGCAACCCCAAGCTGCCTTTTGATATAAGCTACCCATACACCAAGTTTGGTGTCAATAGGCCTAAGCAAACTCAAGTTATTGAGCAAAGACTGAATTTCTATTTTTAGCAACAGTGACCTTGACCTTGATCACAGACACCTGGGTAGCAACCCCAAGCTGCCTTTTGATATAAGCTACCCATACACCAAGTTTGGAGTCAATAGTCCTAAGCAAACTCAAGTAATTGAGCAAAGACTGAATTTCTATTTTTAGCAGCAGTGACCTTGACCTTGACCCTGTGGTCATGATTTGAACAACTTTTGTAGACATCAGTGCCAGGATGCTTCAGGACAAATTTGGTTAAAATCCATCAAGTGGTTTCAGAGGAGATGTTGTTAAAAGGAAATTGTTGACGGACGACGGACGACGGACGCCGGACAAAGACGGGTCACAATAGCTCACCATGAGCCTATGGCTCAGGTGAGCTAATAGATGAAATCACTAAAACTGTTAATGAAAATAAGACTAAAGTAGATATTGATTACACAAGCTTACAGCATTGTGTAACAAGATAGGTAACAAAATAGGGGTCAGGACATTAATATTTTGGTACGTAAAATAACGTAAAACTTTTGTTTGCCTCTCTGATAGCGGCAATGCTAATTTTCCTGGAGAATTATTTCCATGAATTATCATTGGCTATCATTGTCTGATTAAACAAGCCTGCTAGAGAGAATCTACCTGTCAGTCAAACTTTGAACAGGTACATAACACCTGGCAGGCCTCGGAAAGTTAGTTTTTAGTTTGGGTTAGATCTGGAGAAGTTGAGTCTTAGAAAGTTTTGGGTACTTAGATAATAAATCGCGGAATATTTTGGATGGGCTAGTAGTAACTTATAGAAGTAATAAACGGTAGAAACAGGACAGTGTTCTTTTATTCAAAACCCACTATACGATCAAGGACAAATAAAGTGCTACATGACATATTCTATTTTGGTGCCTATATGCCCAGGATTTGTCGACTGTTTTGTCGCGACCAACTGACACTCTGAAATGCTGGACATTATCGTGTAAATCGTGAAATGCTGGACATTATCGTGTAAATCGTGAAATGCTGGACATTGTTCAATTTAGTTTCTAATAAACCTGGATAGCTCTATCTACTACAACCGTGAGTACGCTTTTATACTCTAGCAAATATGGCAGAACAAGAAGAATTTGTTAACATTTTTCGGTCTTTAGGCGATAAATTGACGGGGTTATCAACCACTATGGGTGCACAAGGGGTTGCCAAGGTTGTTCCTTCTTTTGATGGGGATAGTAAACAATTTAAAGAATGGATAAAAAGTATTGAAAAATATGCTCTCTTGGTTGGCATGACTCAAGAAAGTATCAAATTAGTGGCATATCAAGCAAGTAGGGGTCCCGTAGGTGATTTTCTTAAAAGATATTTGGACGCTAATTCAAACGCTACATGGCCCGAAGTCAAAACTGATCTGCAAGCTAGATTTGCAGAGGTGGTTGATCCGCAACATGCACTCTTACTGTTGCGTAAAGTAGTCCAAAAGAAAAATGAAACCGTTCAAGTATATGCGGAAAGGTTAATTGCACTGGGCGAGGATGCATTTGAAGGCCAACCGCCCGCTGTCCAAGACAATCAGCTTATTGGCTATTTCATTGACGGTCTTTTTGAGGATTCAATGAAACTTAAGGTCGTGAGAACTAATCCGCGTACTTTGCAAGAGGCTATTCAAGTTGCCACAACTGAACAAAATTTGTTCAGACGTTTTCAATTGCGCACTGGCCATGATCTGCAACTCTCACATGACGAAACAAGACATGAACCTATGGACATAGGACACTTTAGAAAACAACAATGTTACTATTGCAAAAAGTACGGTCATGTTCAAAAAGACTTTAGAAAGAAAAAGCGAGAAGTTAGTAGTGTAACTGAGACTAAAGATAAACCAAAGCGCAAGTCAATTGACCGCACAAAGCTTGTTTGTTTTCGTTGTCAACAAATTGGTCATTTTGCAAGTGAATGTAAAGACACACCGAGTCAGTCAAACGATACCGCTCCTCACATGTAGAAGCCGGTGAGAGGAGTCAAAAGCAAAGCATACCCACTCGTAGCATTTCAGTAAATTTTAATCCGAATTCTTGTTTGATTAGGGTTCAAAAACAAAAATATAGGGCACTTATTGACTCGGGAGCTGATGTTTCACTTTTACATCGTGATGTTTATGATAAACTCAAAGAAAAACCTAAATTGGATAGGAAACGTAATGTTTATCTGCAGACTGTAACAGGTGGACAATTATTTTGCGATGGTAGTATTGCATTAAATTTTGAAATAGGTACTGTCAAAATGAGCCATATTTTCTATGTTGTCAGAGAAATGAACCGAAAAGTAATTTTAGGAAAAGATTGGTTACTTAAAAATGGTGTTCGTGTCCATTACGATTTAGGTTGCATAAGAGTCGATGGTAAATACATCCCACTTCAAGAGGACATACATATTTCTTCCGTTGTCCGACTTCAAAATAAAGTTAAGTTGCCTCCTCAAACATCTGTTATTTGTAAATGTAAGGTAAGAGATCACCCTGAACTTCAGACAGACCAACTTTATCAAATTACAGCGATTGATAATGGTTTCTTAGGTTTCGAACCAGGTGTTCTAGTAACAAATTCAATTTCAAAATTAAGGACAAATAGAGTCGTCCCAGTTGTAATTGTAAACACTACCAACAAACTTTTCACTTTAAGGAAAGGATGTCCTGTTGCAAAAGTAGATAAAATATTAGAAAGTAACATTTCTAGTATTTCCAAAGCTCCTGCTGAGGCACATTCAAGCTCTGACTCTGAGAACATTGATGTTCCTGATGAATATAAACCAAAATTAGTGAAATTATTAGAACGCAATGCAGATCTCTTTGCTCAAAAAGATTCTGATTTAAGTCACACTGATATAGTCAAAATGAAAATTGATACCGGAGATCATCCGCCCATAAAACTGAAACCTTATAGAACGCCATTGAATAATCGTAAAATTGTTGATGAGGCAATTGATGAAATGTTGGCTGCCAAAATTATTTCTAGAAGCAGGTCACCATGGAGCTTCCCAGTTGTCATTGTAGACAAAAAGGATGGCTCAAAACGTTTCTGTGTTGATTTTCGTGCTTTAAATAAAATCTCCAAACTAAATTCCTATCCACTTCCTGTAATTGATGATTTGTTGTCGCTTTTAGGCAAAGCAAGATTCTTTAGTAGTCTAGACCTCAAATCGGGTTATTGGCAAGTTGCCATGGATGAAGCTGACAAAGAGAAGACCGCGTTTTGTACGTTTAAAGGCTTATTTCACTTTAACGTAATGCCCTTCGGACTTACGAACGCACCTGCTATATTCCAAGAGCTTATGGGCACCGTCCTCAATGGCCTGACTGAGTTCGCAACTGCATACCTTGATGACATCTTAATTTTCTCAAGCACGTTAGAAGAACATCTTTTGCACATTCAAACTGTCTTTAATAGGCTTAGACAGCATCGTCTAAAGCTTAAACTAAAGAAATGCAATTTTCTTAAAGCAGAAACCAATTATTTAGGTTTTGTTATCAATGCCGAAGGTATCAAACCTGATGCAAAGAAAGTTGAGGTTATTAAATCTCTCCCCCCGCCAACCAATGTAAAACAAGTCCGAAGCTTTATTGGCATGTGTAGTTATTACAGAAGATTTATACCAAAATTTTCTGAGATAGCACAACCAATAATATCTCTCACACGCAAGTATGCAAAATTCAAATGGGACATAAATTGTCAACAGGCATTTGACACACTGAAACATAAATTGGCAGTTGTGCCTATGTTAGGTTACCCAGACATAGATAAACCGTACATTTTGTATACAGATGCAAGCAATGATTGCATTGGTGCATGTTTGACACAACCCATTGATGATCAAAGTGACTGTATTCCTAATGTAAGGAATGAAAAACCAATTTATTATTTGTCCCATCGGTTGAGTGAAACTCAGACTCGTTGGTCAACTATTGAAAAAGAAGCATTTGCAATTTACTATGCCCTACAAAAATTAGATACTTACCTTCACAATGCAAGTTTTACTATAAGGACTGACCATAAACCGTTAAAATACATTTTGGAAAGTCCTATGCAAAACAAGAAGATTCAGTTATGGGCTTTGAGCATAGCTGGCTATAACTGCAAGGTTGAGTACGTTGCAGGTACGGACAACTCAGTAGCAGACTTGTTGTCTCGTATGCCGTCAAGTGCTATGACTCATGATGAGATTGACTGTGATCCTGACATTAATGGCAACACTTATGAAATTAATGTCTTGAATTCAAACAGGTTCTGTCCTAATGACCTAATGGGATGTCGGGTCGATCAAACAGATTCTTTCATGAAACCTACTTTGCCAGACATTGACATGGTGGCAGAGCAAGACAAAGATGAAATTTTGTCTGAAATCAAGATAGGTTTAAAAACTGACAAATTGTCACAAAACCTTGCTAGTAGATACGTGATCCATGACAATATTCTTTATTTCATTTCAAATGTCGATTCTGATCCAATTTTGAGACTGTGTATACCATCACATTTAAAAACGCACGTGATTCAACAATATCATGATTTAAATGGACATGTTGGAACCGATCTCACTTATAATACAATCAAACAAAAATATTATTGGCCAAACATGTACAAAGAACTCTTAAATTATGTTTCAAGTTGTATCACTTGCCAAACACGGAATCTGACAAAAATTAAAGCTCCTTTACAAGAAACTGACATACCACCCTATGCATTTGCAAAAATTGCACTTGATGTTTCTGGACCGTATCCTACTTCACTTTCAGGCAACAAATATATCGTGAGTTTTATTGACCTATATTCCGGATATCCTGAGGCATTTGCAGTACCAGATAAATCTGCCGATACAATTGTGCACTTACTTATCGATGAAATATTTCCTCGATATGGTACTGTACTGGAACTGCTTATGGATAATGGAACTGAGAATGTCAATAGGAAAATGAAAGAAACTCTAAATTATCTGCGTATCAAAATGACTCTCACTACATTCTTTAGGCCCCAAAGTAACGGCAAAATTGAAAGGTACCACCGCGTATTGGTAGATATAATGAGCAAAAAAACTCAAGGACAATTTAAACACATGGGATATTCATCTAAATCAGACATTGGCAGCTATTCGTTTTAGCGTAAGTGACGCTTCAAAATTTTCACCATTCTTTCTTTTGTTTAATCGTGATGTTGTTTTGCCTCTTGATAACATTCTTAAACCAAGGCGAAAATATACAGGTGAAGATTTACATCAGATTGCCCTAGAACAGCAACATAAAGCGTTTCTTCAAGTACACCAAAATCTTAAAGCTTCTAGACGAAGCCATATGAAACATGCAAACAAAAATACTTCATTAGTCGAGTTTGAAATTGGAGATGCAGTTTACTATAAAAATTTTCAAAGAAAAAGTAAACTTGAATCTAAATGGAAGCCATTTTATCGCATTATTCAACAAACATCACCTGTCACATATGTAATTAAAAATCAGTTAAATGGCTCTACAACTAAAGTGCATGCTGAACAAATTCGCTTAGCAAATGTAGATGAATGGCAAATCCCTGTAGACCAAAGTAATCGTCCTCTAAGATCTACGCAATATGTTGTACCTCCTGTCAGTAACGAATCGAGTTCATCTGACACGAACGACGAAGAAAATATTCCATTAGCGAAATTAGCTCAAAAATACCGCAAACAAAGAAAAAATTCAGATAACGAATCTGATATACCGCTGATGGAGTTGAAAAGAAGAATAAGTGATCGGGATAATCATGATCATTATTCCTCTGAAAATGGATCTGATTCTGACAGTTATTTTTCTTCTCGATCAACTACACCTGTTTCGCAGTCATTAAACATAAATGGAACTTCTGTTTTCCCAGATAAAACAGTGAATGAAATCTGTGTTATTTCCGATAACACTGTAAATGAGGCATCTGTTGCTTCTGAGAATACAAATAAAGAAGCGTCTGTTATCAACGGTAAGATTAGTCCAGCTGTTGTAAATTGTAAACAGCAACACCCTAAGATAACAAGACGCGAGAAGATGAAGAATTTATTGGACGCATTGAGTGGTTTGCTTTAATGGCTTCACTTATGTTCATATTGTACATATTTTTTGTAATGTTGAAGTCTCAAGTTATTTTCTGTATTTTTCAGAAAATGAGAACATTCATACTTTACGTTTACCTTATTGGCATAACAGAGTCTGTTCTTATTAGGCAGAGCGTTATCTTTCAAAAGATAAATGAAATTTCAACAAGTCGTGCAAGATGGCTCGCAAGCATTGTTGTTGATCTTAAACCTTTCGATGAATTTTTGATAAAAGTTAAGGTCGACGTTAAGAATGCCGCAGAGCTTGTTAGTGCAATAGTTAAATATTATGAGAAATCTCGCCAAGTTGAGTATGTCAATGCATTTAAGTCTTTAGAAAAAGAAATTCAATATTTGGATGAGACGCGCGAAACTATTGTCGAGAATTTCTATGATTTGAAAATGCAACCAGTTAAACATAGAAATCGGCGTAGTTTGCTCCCTTTTGTCGGTGAAGCATTGAACTTTTTATTTGGCACAGTTGACGAGTCACAACTCAAAAGTATTCAAAGAAATGTCCAAAAACTTGCTTCAAACCAACAACATATCTTGCATGTTGTTAACGAAAGTATCTCGATTATAAATGCTTCATGGATTCAAATTAGCGAAAACAGGCACTCCATTATCGAACTTATTGCATCTTATCACGCATTAGATGCAAGACTTAAAAGCATAACAGAAAACTTGAGCAGAGAAATCGGCGAAACCCGTTATTATGTGGACATGTTTACCAGACTAGATCTACTTATTGATGAAATTAAGAGCATGCTTCAAAGCGCTAGACTCTATTTTGAACATCTGAAAAGCAAAATAGATTTTCTTTGCTTAGGCCGAATTTCACCAAGTGTCATAAACCCAAATCAATTGCGTTTGTTGCTTCTCGAAATTAAATCTAATCTTCCACCTACCTTAGCATTAATTGAAGATCCAAAACAAGATTTATGGACTTATTACCGACATTTAACATCCACAGCTGTTCTAGATAATGAACAGGTTATCATTATAATCGATGTTCCTGTTATTCAAGTCTCTGAGATTTTTGATTATTATTCGGTGATAAGCCTCCCTTTAATCTTTATGGGAAACCCACAAATAAATTCAGGAAAAAATAATGCTAATCTGATCGCTACCTATGAATTAGAGACTAATCACTTCTTGATAGACAAACGCAGGACCAAATACGCTCTACTGACTGACGAAGACAGTGAGACTTGCAGACATTCTGATATCAAATGGTGTGCAATAAAAAGTCCTATATATTTTGTCAGTTTATCAAAATTGTGTACATTAAGTCTATTCGTTGCTAACTTTGACGAAGTGCAAGAATATTGCAAGGTATCTGTTACCTTGAATAACAGATTACCAATGGCTATGGCATTAGATAACAATCAATGGTCTATTGCAGTTTCGGAACCTATGCAACTTTCTGTTGTGTGTGAAACAACTCAATCTCAAGTGACTACACATCAAATAGAACCACCTTTACAAATTGTCACTTTGCCAGAAAAATGTACAGCTTCAAGCAAACATTTTACATTGACTTCCCAATACAAACAAAGCTTGACTGTTGTAAATGATACATCTGATTTAAAAATACTCCGTACTGTAAACTTTTCTAACAATTTCATTTGGCAACCGTTCACTCAAAAACTTCAAAATTACACGTCTATTCAGTTGCCTGAGAAATTAAAAGAAATCCGCCAGATGCCACTTGATCACCTTATTAATGAGTTACGAAACTTAGACCAGGTAGACGAAAGCGAAATTGAAATTCCAAATTGGGGAATATCATTTGGCACTTTCTTGTTGATAACGTTGGCAATTGCCTTGTTGTGCCTCTGTCGAAAATGGGGATGTTTCTCAAAACTCTGTTCTGCTAAAGGTTTGTGTGAGTATGAATCGTCAAAGACCAAGGACATTGAACTGAACGAGATGCCGGCTCATACTTCCGGGCAGAATGTTTCTTCTGCAGAGGGACAAACAACCCTCTCATCATCACGTAGACCAGTGGATCGAATGATACGTTTGATATATCCACGGCTGTCAACAGAAGATAAGGCAGGAACTGAGACAATTAACCAGACTCACCTGTGAACCTTGCGAACTTATCATTAGCAAGTACACTAATGATATGAACATTTTATTGTGTGTTTATCTAGCTTAGATGTCTTCAGTCTGGACTAGCTGTAAATATTAATAGGAAACCAGAACTGCTAATGAGAAGAAACAATGAAACAATTAAATGTGTTACTGTCAAGAAATTGTGTATATATAGCCCAGTCCGCAAAGAACCCATTCACCCCACTGAGGAAATCACTCGAAGCAAATAAGTCTAGAAATAAACAAGATTCATCACGATGGCACCCAGGGAACTGGTTGATAAAATATTATTACTAATACGCATTCTAATTCCTGTAGTGGAAATATTATTAAGTCTTATTAAACCAAATTGGATTCTTCCGTATTTACAAGGCGTAGTGGACTCTGAAGAACAGATATTAACCCTCTTTCGGGACTTTGAGAGGTTGCTATTAGAATCAAAGATAATAACGAGCGATCGCAGCACGCAAACACCAGCCGACTCATCGGATCCCAAAAAGCAACACATTGATGCTGCGCAGACAACCCAAACGAGTCCGCAACCACGACCGGTCCAACGAGTGCACCACTGGTCGGCCGAATTGGACAGTTTGTTAAGCAACCCGACCCAGCACCAAACACCACCGAACGGTCGAGGTCGAGGCCGAGGGATACTCCGCTTTGTACCGCAGCCCGCCGTTGTGATAGAGAACGTAGAAACAGGGATCTATTGGGACATTTCGGAGTATGAAACAGATGAGGAGTGGGATTAACTTGTGATCATGAAGTGCCTTAGTGTTTTATTTTAAAGTAATTTATTTAAAGCTTATTCTCTTTCACTCATGTTTATTGTGTAATTGTGTAATTTCATTAAAACCGTCGTGAGTAGAAAGACTAACAGGCACAAACTCTTTTTATTATATACTAGTGAACAGACTTATTTAGTTTCAAAATAATAAATTAATATTCATTATTTCAACTAAGTGGTGGAGGAATGTAACAAGATAGGTAACAAAATAGGGGTCAGGACATTAATATTTTGGTACGTACACGTTTAAACTTTTAGTAATTCGCCTCTTTAATAACGTAAAACTTTTGTTTGCCTCTCTGATAGTAGCAATGCTAATTTACCTGGAGAATTATTTTCCCAGAATTATCATTGGCTATCATTGTCTGATTAAACAAGCCTGCTAGAGAGAATCTACCTGTCAGTCAAACTTTGAACAGGTACATAACACCTGGCAGGCCTCGGAAAGTTAGTTTTTAGTTTGGGTTAGATCTGGAGAAGTTGAGTCTTAGAAAGTTTTGGGTACTTAGATAATAAATCGCGGAATATTTTGGATGGGCTAGTAGTAACTTATAGAAGTAATAAACGGTAGAAACAGGACAGTGTTCTTTTATTCAAAACCCACTATACGATCAAGGACAAATAAAGTGCTACAATTGGTTGGAAAAGAAAGAAGACAGGATAAGACAACTAGAGCAACAGTTATTAGCCGTTGAATATTACATTGGAAATGATATTAAAGAGTTAGAGGAAGGATTAGAATCTAAAATAAAAATAAAAAAACAAGTGTCCAGTATGATTCAAATATTTGCAGAGAATGGACTTACAGGGTTAGGGTTAACGCTAGGACATATGCCAAGGGCTTCAGAATATGACATGGGGAGTTAGGCTCAGGATACATCTATTAAAACCTCACACATAAATCGAGTATTACATGTCTGCCTACTTATCCGAAATCTATTATAAATATTCATTATACGCTAACAGTAAAAATGTCTACTTTAAAAAGGTATACAAATATCGATTTATATAACAATAGTTTATTTTTTATTTTTTATAGGTTACGTCATTTGTGATGGTGACTGGGGGAAGGTCAAGTCACATTCAAGGCACTAGCCATTAAAATTAGTGAAGAAGAGAATTGCGTCGGTTATGGACACACTTTACTAACACGAAACATATATACAGGACATCGCATACCTACACATATCGTCATTTTCATAAAACAAGAGGACCATGATGGCCCTGAATCGCTCACCTGAGTATGAACCTCAAGTTATTAACCAGAAACTGAATTTTTATTTTTAGCAACAGTGACTTTGACCTTGATCACAGACACGTGGGTAGCAATCCCAATTTGTCTCTTGTTATAAGCTACCCATATACCAAGTTTGGAGTCAATATGCCAAAGCAAACTCAAGTTATTAAGTGGAAACTGAATTTCTAGCAACTGTGACCTTAACCTTGATCAGAGACACCTGGATAGCAATCCCAAGCTGCCGTTTGATATAAGCTACTCATACACCACGTGTTGAGTCAAAAAACCAAAGCAAACTCAAGTTATTAAGTGGAAATTGAATTTCTATTTTTAGCAACAGTGACCTTGACTTTGATCACAGACACGTAGGTAGCTTTCCCAAGTTGCCTCTTAATTTAAGCTATCCATATACCAATTGTGAACGGACGACGGACGGACGACGGACGAAGGGTGATCACAAAAGCTCACCCTGTCACTATGTGACAGGTGAGCTAACAACAGCAACAACCTGGATTATAGAGACATACGTATAGTTAACCGATAACTACTCTTATTACCATATATACAGAGTTCACGCTATTCTTTTTTTGGGTGGCGTGCCACCCAGTGTTTTTACATGTGAATTTTGTCACATGATCAAAATGGTACCTCGGTCTCTATCTACTTATATAGTCGAACGCGGTTACCAAAAAGCAAAATTCGATCATTTTACCTCCAGAGAATTAGCTCCCCAAGAATAACGTATACAGTATATGTAGGTTCAATGAGTTTATGAGACAGTAGACGGTGCAGTACTGTGCTAAAACCTTGACCTATCATCAAGCGATCACGTGGTCATTTCTAGGTAAACAGGTTATCTCGCAGCAGCTTATGAGTTTACAAATAGCAATACATTGATCAGCTTTCAACAGATGGCTTTGCTTGTAATTAGTGCTGATAAGCCAAGATAGGAACAATGATAAATATACGTTATTCAAGGGACATTCGGACATTTACCAGTGATAATAGCAAGAATAATTATGGGGTGATGATAGCTTATCTCGAACGGTGTGGCATTTCATTCTTGCGGAATTTGGAGGGAAATTTGATTATAAAATAAATGTTAAAATGTTCTCTCCTATTCCATATTTAATATTAACATACCAAGTACACATTACCAGATGTACACCATTAACCACAGGGTTGTTTTTTATTCTTGATTTATTGCTATATTTTCATGAAATTGCTACTTGGAAAAAAACTTGAGTATAAAACTGATGCTACTTTAAAAATGTGTTCAGAAATAATAAAAGAAAATGGTAAAATGGATATATGGTATGCATAAAAATGCATCTGTAATACATCCATGGTTTGTATGGAAAAATCCGGCTCTCGGAAAAATGCCCTTAACAGTGCTGAACCTTATTAATGCCAAGAAATAGTTGCCTAGTGCTCGATTTTCCAATGTGAAAAGTGTTTACAGTAAGTCCCCTTGTAAGGAACACACCAAAATTAAGAACACCTTGTAGTAAAGCAATATCTATTATTGATCAATAACCGTGGATTTTGGATAAATTACGCAATCCGCTTGCCATACTAAGGTTTAATTCAAGTGTAAATAATAAAGTGTTGGTAACAATACTCGCATTGTTATCTTATACTTATAGCAGATTGAAGAAACAGATGGTGAACTAATGCAACCAAACACAAGCAATGCTGAAGTTGATAGTGTACTGGTAACTTTTAAATATCCACAGTTTATTTTTCCTCACTCAAGATTACAAGTCACCCTTTTTAAAACATTACCCTTTTTGTCCAGCCCACTTGCAGTCAGTGGACTTTTTTTTGTCACAATGGCGGTTTGGTCAATATGTGTGCGTTATTGTGTCTGTTCAGATTTGTCTTGCATAAAACTTTATCAAAGAGCAATCTTGTTTATATTTAGCATGAAATGTTAACACCAGTGAGACGGACTGTTGCGCGAAAAATCCAGGTTTCCTTGTCAAAGGTCAAGATCACATGGGTCAAAGTTCCTGTCAGACCTTGTCTTGACCATAACTGTGGCACGAATGTTAATGTGACTAAGTGTCGTGTGCAAAGCACAGGTTCCCATCTGAAAGGTCATATTTTCAAAACATTTGTTGTTTTTCTAACAGCATGTATTGTATTTATGATTTCCAAATGTAACTTATGTTTTACAGCCAGTTGCTGCAGAACATGATGTGGACACAGGAGTGACAGAGACGGTGGAATCAGCCTCCACAGAAATTCCATCACCTATTGTAGTATGTTGATACTGTAAATGCATCATGATATGCACATAAGATCAATGTTAGCGACATCATTTTTGTAAAAAAACTACCTACATAATAATAATATAATTATTTTCATAATCAATTTCAAGTGGATTTATTCAGTTTGTGTAAATTATATGAAATGAGAACTGCAGGGCTTTGCAGGTTTTCATAGTTCCATGGTGTATATAAATATAACTATATAAAACTTGTACTCGTTAGTTTTAAATTTTCGGAGAAAAATACAGAATTTTATATACGATAAGTAAATGCTTTTCTAACAGCATGTATTGTATTTATGATATCCAAATTTAACTTATGTTTTACAGTCAGTTGCTGCAGAACATGGGGACATTGGAGTGACAGAACAGGAAACTTATGCACAAGAGACTATCCTTTTGAAACAAGAAATTGAAATCTTGACTGGTTCAGTGTAAGAACTTAATTCTTTTCGTTATATTATATGTCAGAGAGTTCAGCCTGAATGTGAATCTAACCTGGTACTGGCCTCTTTCTCGCCTCACTAAATTGTGACTAGATGTGTAAATACATGTATGTATGACATTTGATAGGAAGCAATCACACTAATGTTGTCTGGTAAACACTAACCAGAAGATTCAAATTACACAAATATTAAAAGATTTAGTGTAATATACAAACAATTGTAATTTGTATACAATTTTTAGCTGGCAATAAGCCAGTAAACTTTTCTTGCAGCAGCTGCAACTGTGTCATTTCTGAAAAATTTAACCATAAAATGTTATGTATCGCAGAAGCTGTGGATTCAATATACGAAGCCTGAAAACTCAACCATGTAGCTTCTTAGCCATTTGCACAAACTTTGATATATGTTATTAATATATTAGGGTAGCAAGACTCACTATTGAACAACAGACATCAAGCTTCCAGAAGTTATACAACTCTGCGCAAGTAGCTAATGAATGAAGTAAACATGAAGGAGATGCAATTACAATTTCTCTATGTAATTACCGCATTGTTTTCAACATGTGATGTCAGTGTTGTTGTTAACAAAGTAAAGCACTAGTATGTAGCAAGTTGCACAAGTTCGGATAGGTTGCCAGTGTTTTTATTTCTCTTTCGGAATATTTGGAAAATACTTGCAGCCTGTCAAACACAACATAATAAAGTATTCACTGATCTTTTAATTCAAAGAAAGTCAGTGGTCTACAGTGAAATGTCTTTTTCAGTCTGCAAATTTATCAATTGTTCTTGTCACTGTATTGTCCATCAGTGGGGTATCCATTAAACATATCCAAAATTCAGATTTATCATCTTCACTCTCGGGGATTTTTATGGATGTGGGGGAAAAATATATACTATTTTGAGAATAGGGCCCAATTTCTCCAAATATTTGGCATACAAAAACACTGGTTGCGGTTTCGAACCAAAATTGAGAAACTTCACATGTTTGTATTTTTCATTCCTTCTGATATTGCTACTTGTACATTGTAGCTATTCTTCCATAAAAAACCCTAGAAGTTCTAAATCGATGTTTTTCGATGAACTGAAGCTCCTTTTGACATTCTGTCGTGGATAATTCGACTCTAAATAAACCTGAATACTTTTTGTGGACACATAACCATCAATTTTATACCAAATTGCGAGCTACCCAATATTCTAATTTGATAATGTTTTGATGAATATTAATTTGTTATAAGGTTTCTCTGTTTAATTTTTTCTGCGCTAGTTTTGTTTTAATCGGCTGTACGATCATTATTATTGTTTCCTAGTATCTCAATTTAAGAACAAACATTTATTTGAACCAATCACAAACGTTAAACTTACCACATTATACATGACAGCCAATCATTTATAACCAAGTTTCTATTTATAGAAAAATATTCTAAATAGGTCACAACACAAAGAGCTTCCATAACAGAATCATTAATTGACATAAATCGTGATAGCCAGCAGTTCGAAATGGCATCCCAAAAGATATTTTATCTTACCATGCTGACAACGATAATTAACAGGGCAGTATAAACTAGTTTTACGAGTAAATGATTCAATTTTTTGCATGCCCGCCTTTTGTCAGGCAACTCGAAGAAATATCTCTCCACTAGATGAATGTTAAACCATACTAAATGAAAGAAAACTCTTACTCTTAGTGTAGTTTATTTTAAAAATAGATGAAAAGGGAACTTTGAAAGCCAACGAACACGACAAATATGAAAATACTGCAGGCTAGGTTTGATTGAGTCTGTTCATGGGCAGTAGGGGAGACCGGGGATAGTTGTTACACTTTTAGCATTTTTATGCCCCCACAAAGTGGGAGGCATATAGAGTTGCACTCGTCCGTCCGTCCGTCCGTACGTCCCCAAATCTTGTGGCATCAACTCTTCCTAAACTATAAGGCGGATTTCTTTCAAACTTGCACAGATGATCAAGCAGGATGTGTAGATGATCGTAAAGAAAGGATTTTTTCCTGCGACCATTTTTACCAGAGTTATGGCCCTTTGTTAATTTCAGTTATAAAATCTTGTGGCGTCAACTCCTCCTAAACTTCAAGGCAGATTTCTTGCAAACTTGCACAGATGATGAAGCAGGATGTGTAGATAATCGTGAAGAAAGGATTTCTTCCTGCGACCATTTTTACCAGAGTTATGGCCCTTTGTTATATTCGTTAATTTAATCTTGTGACGTCAACTCCAAAACTATAAGGCAGATTTCTTGCGAACTTGCACAGATGATGAAGCAGGATGTGTAGATGATCGTAAAGAAAGGATTTTTTCCTGCGACCATTTTTACCAAAGTTATGGCCCTTTGTTAATTTCAGTAATTAAATCTTGTGGCATCAACTCCAAAACTATAAGGCAGATTTCTTGCGAACTTGCACAGATGATGAAGCAGGATGTGTAGATGATCGTAAAGAAAGGAGTTTTTCCTGCGACCATTTTTACCAGAGTTATGGCCCTTTGTTAATTTCAGCAATTAAATCTTGTGGCATCAACTCCTCCTAAACTACAGGGCAGATTCCTTGCAAACATGCACAGATGATGAAGCAGGATGTGTAGATGATCGTGAAGAAAGGATTTTTCCTGCGACTATTTTTACCAGAGTTATGGCCCTTTGTTTTTTTCAGTAATGATATCTTGTGGCATCAACTCCTCATTTACTTTTGGACAGATTTCTTGCGAACTTGCACACATGATCAAGATGGCTGGGTAGATGATCATAAAAAAAAGATTTTTTGCTGCCATTTTTACCACAGTTATGGCCCTTTGTTTATTTCACTTACAAAATTTTGTGGCATCAACTTCACATTTTCTATTTGGCTGATTTCTTTCAAACTTGCACAGATGATTAGACATGACGTGAAGATTGTTGTAAAGGACATTGTCTTGCAACAATTTTAACCACAGTTGTGGCCTTTTGTTTATGTTAGTTATTAAATTTTGTGGCACTTACTCCTCATTTACTAATCATGATCACCACATGTTGTTCATACCTGGTACAAAATTTTGTAACAAATGTTATTGCAGCAGTGGGGGCATCAGTGTCCTGTGGACACAGTCTAGTTCAGAATTGTGACTGTTTCAGTTGTGCGAAAGTAATGTAAATATTGGCAATTAAAACCACAGGAAGTTAAGTTTAATATAAAATTTGACCGATTTCAGTATATAAGCTGAATTCATCAAAAACAATTTTTCTTTAGTAGACCAAAGTGGCAGGCGACGCCAGAAAAAGGTCACTCGGACATTTTTTATCGAATTTTCGTTTTTTAAATCATCTGAAAAAACAAATATTTCTAAGTAAAATGCTTTTTATTTCATGATATTATCTGGTACACTTCATAAAATATAGCGTTTCCCGCAAACACATCGTCCATCAGAAAATTTGAGCCTGACGTCGTCAAACGTCGTAAAACGTCGGCAAACGTCAGTGACAAACAGATAAATTGCATATACCCAATTAAGGTAAGAGGGGCCTAAATAATGTTATTATTATTCCTTAAATAAGCTTTTCGATAGTGATTAACATCATATATCAAATGTAAAAATGAAATATGAAACAATTCCACATCCCATTTTGGAAAAAATTGCATATGAATAGGGTGACCCCCTCGCCTCGTCCCAGGTCCATTTTTTACAAGTGGTTATTGCTAAAAAATCTTATGTTGGGATTAAAAACTATAATATATTTTAGCACCAATGGTGTAACTTGTTAGGCATAAGCCTAAACATTAAAAAGAAACCATTTATATTACTTAATTACTAACATTTAGATGATTTTACTTTGAAAATACATCTATACCCCCTCGGAAAATTTCCTTGACACAAAAACATACACACACTTTCAGAGTCTCTAAAAAAATTAATCATACCAGTACATTTATAAAATGCATACTTTTATCAAAATTTGCTACATACATATACCAATCAAATTGCAAATTATTACAGACTTTCACCATGTAGTTTTTTAAATAAAAGCTTTTAAATTGTCATATTCCATGTTTTTCTGAAGAAAAAAACAACAACAACAAAAACAGGTGAAAATATTTTCCATCACAATTTTGCACACAACCTTTTTGTTTTACAAATCTTTTATAGATCCGATTTAAACTGACTTCTGAATGTGTATCTGTTGACTATATAACTTAAATATGTACTTTAAATGTTTTAATGCCGTTTTACTCCAACTGATTCATTAGAAATCCAAGGTCAATTATTCTTCGTCCATCTTCCCACGATGTACGGCTTGCAGTTTTTGGAAGAGTGTCGGTGTTTATAACAAAATTGTTGGAAATTTTCTTTGGTGCGTGCGCTTTGGCTGCACATTTTCTTAATTTTGGTATTTCAAAATTTTGACTTTTAAACTGTCATAATCTGGAAACGTTTCTCCAATTTGAAAACTATGAAATGTTAATTCCGGGGAAAAACTTTAGCACAAATATACTATTCCGACATCCCGTTGTTTATTATTCTACTTAAAATACGAGTCCAATGTAGAATCAACTTTGAACCATCGACACATACATGTAATTGTCCATTATGATATTGTTCTGTAGTTCTAAAAAGGACCAAACGATAGCGACATATGTTGTAATTTATTGAGTAACAACACTCAATAGGCTAATTACCAACCCTGTTAACAGCGGCATTTAACAAAGTTGCTGCGACATATTTAATATTTCGCAAAAGCAAACTGAGTAGATCAATTAGAATTAATAGTTTTAACAAGTTTGAATAGTCAAAACATCAGAGGACAAGCAATTGGTGCTATTATTATTTCACACGTGCAAGTTTACATAAAATAAACAAAAAAAACTAAACAATTTAACAAAAAAATAATTGAATTCCTGATTGTGTCCGCTGTTCAAGTTTAAACACAATTTATGACGTGGACGGGCGAATATAGTATAAATTCTGGAGCCATTCGAGGAGACAGTCCTACCCGTATAGTCTCCTCGACCGGCAGCCGGTCGAGGAGACTCTGGGTCTCCTCGACTGGGCCCGGTTGAGGAGACGCTTCCTTTATAAATTTGCAAGTATTCTCTATGGTTGATAGCGGTTGTAAAAAACAACAACAAAAATATTGGTTTGATGAGCCATAAATTGATAAAGTATTTCTTGTTTTGATTTCATTTATCTGATACGGTCTATACAGTATTCAGTATGGGTCATGTTGTCCGCTGTCCTAGACCTAAACATCTGAAAATCCTTGGCTGCATCGCCTGGGCCCTATATTTGATTTGTCATAATACCGTTATTCCTTACAGTGCAACACATCTTAGTTATATTTATTCTTTATTTTAGGTATTGAAAACTAGCTTTCCCCGTTATAGGTAGCACCTATTGTTATATTAATTTTCTTTACGTTTAATGGTTGGTTTTAATGGGTTTTTTTTCACAAATCTACCATTGCTAGCTCTGTCCGCCATTTTGGTATTACCGGGAAAATGACGTCACGCTTTGGGATAACAGACTTTTGGCAAATATTTTTTTTATTTAAAACAATGTAAGTTACTTTTTGTAAAAAATGTTTCTTCTTTGAAGAAACCGATAACAATATTTTAGAGTAATGTAAAAAATAACGATTAAAAATGTTTGCTACAATCAATTCCGATTAGTGCCGGAGAACGTTTCGGCTACTGCCGAAGACATTTCCGAACTCGACGTCGCCAAACATCGCCGTTTCAGACAGGATTGTCTATTTAGGCCCCTCTTCCCTTAAATGAAACTGACAAAACAATTGAATATGAAGTGAATTTGAATAAAATAGCAACAAAGCATTCTTCAGTTACTGTCTATGAAGATATTTCTGAAGAATCGGATGAAATAGAAACAAAGCAAGATACAACTACTTATTATGAAGATATTGAACTTGCTCAAGACTTCCTGGGACTTTCAGGTCCACGAGGATTTTCAACTCCAAAAATATCACGAAAGAGAAAAATTGTTAGAACGTCAAGTAAACCTACTACTTCATCGAGTTGCAGCAGTTCTGGTTTCAGATCGAAATCTGCTTCTAGTCATTTGGATTATCACGAACTTCCATTCTCACAGCAGTTTGATCAGCTTGGTGAACTTTTAAAAGATTTTCTTAACTTATGTGAATATGAAAATGAGAAGCCAAGTTTACCAGAATCTTTGAAAAATATGGTGTATGGATGTGAGGAGGACGGGTATTTAAATCTTGGGCATGCTTTGGATTTTGTTGAGAAGTTTGGTGTTAAATATTCTATTCCGCCTGGTTTATGCAAAGATATTATCAAGAGTGCATTTCATGCTGATTGTGAATTGTGTCACGTTCATTGGGCATTCAGAATGTCATTCCTAAACAACACGCTGAGTGCGAAAATTGAGGTAAACTGGGACAGTGTAGAGGACTGTTTCAAATCGGCCCTTAATATAACCAAAGACAAGAATTACAAACAGGTTCTGCAAGCTTCGTTGGAACTTCAGTTATACACCGAGGTGCTAAAAACAGATCTGTATACGAAGAATTTAACTGACTCTAGACAAATACGACTTAGTATGGCTTACAAAATGTTTGCTTACGGCGTGTCAACAGGAAACATGAAGACGTTGATTTACTACCTGAATCAAGTGCTGCATGCCGGTCAGTCAGCAATCTATATAGGAGAAGAGAACAAGTTCAAGCCACCTCACTTACTGCCTCTACTTCAGGTAACTCTTGCCTCTACTTTGCAAGTAAAACACAAACAATGCATTAAAAGCATAAATAGAAAATAAGTTGTTTGAAAATTGAAAGAAATACTTTAATAAACACTTACGAAATTTCGAATAATGTTTTTTCTCTTATGGCTAGGATAGGCTAAGAGCTAACTTCAAGTTGGTGAAATATATTTCAATCTTACACTGCTAAAAACTGATAATATTTATCTTCTGATTATTATGTTGTTGGGTATTTTAGGACCTATTTAGCCTGTGTGTTGATGTCAGCTCCAGTTGTTCTTGTCAGCCTGTCTAGCAAGCAGAGGTTAATCGAGTCGGTGTCGTCGCCGTTGCTGCAGTTCAAACTTGCACAGCTCGTCCTGAAGACCCAGTATGATGACAACACTAAGGAGTATGGAGTGTTTCCTCATTCCCTTGCTGAAATTATTTACAGCTGTTTCAAGGTAAATGCTGTGAAGTCATTATAATACATTGGAGATTACACTTTACTCCATCGTTAAAATCGTTCTAACGCATGTGCAACCACTATTGATCCAGATAATCAAGCACAGACGATGCTGTCTAAACTGGATCAAGACTGCTGTAGCTTCTTGGTTAGAAGTAACCAGTGCTCACACTGGCAGTTTAAAAAAATAATAGCCACATTTTTTTCACTTAAAAAATAATAGCCAAAGTCTTCGCGATGTGGCGGCAGGTTAAATAAGAGGAACAATCATAAGATTTCTTTCTTTATTTAATATGTCATGCACTATCCAACAATAAAGCACATAATAAGCATAGTTTAACAGCAATATATCATTTCTAATATGCAGGTTATGTTATACAATGTACCATGGTGTTCATGCAAGATAATTTCATGAACTTACCCCAATAACTACACCAACAAATCAACAATCTTTCAAATGCATTAACTTAAAATAAGTTATGGTAGCTTTTTTGGCAGTTATGACATACACTGCTTTGTGACTTACATCATCTTACATTATCCTCCTACTTTTCCTGTTAACCCATTTCTGGAATGCTCTCTGAAAATCAAACTGGAAGCTTGGTTTCTCCAGAGAGATTCTCATCAGATTCTCAACAGTGCCTGTACCCAAACAATTCCTTGTTTTGGTTTTGATAAGGTTGTGTCTACTAAAACCTCTCTCACATTCTACAGAAGATACAGGCGCTGTTGAGAATCTGAAAGCCAGATTTGCAACATCAGGGTACAGAGCCTTGTTTTTCATGATATACTGACATGTATCACCAACAGAGTTCATGAGCTTCATTACATTGGGATTGCAGTTAAGGAATTTAATCAGTTCTAGAGCCTGGCTATTGAACTTGTCAGCACCAATTTCACTGGCATATGAAGAAATGATATCCAAATGCTCATTGATCAATTCTTTGTGCTCATGAACTCTACTGATGATGCTAGGGTCAAACACAGTGCCTGAACTGGAAAAGATTTTGCTGTCACCTGTATTGTCAAATCTGCTTTTAAGACTTTTTATAACCTTTTCACAGAATGACTGAAAGACATGTCTATACAGTACCTTTGTTTTCAAATACTGAAATAAGAGACTAATAAATTTTTACAGCTGTAGCACCTTCACTCAGTTTCACCAAACCCAAGAAATGTGTCCGTGACTCATACCTCCCACTCTCTTGGACAAGGTATCTAACATAAGATGGTGCAAAACATTACTTTTTTCACAGCATCATACAGTAGCCAATCCCTGTTATGCTGCCATTCACTCCTAAAATAACGCTTCACCGCTGCTTTTTGACGGGAATCATTAGATTGGGAGACTGAATGGTCAGCATCTTCTCCTGGTTGAACTTAATTAGTTGATTTATTTAAGCTGTCAGACAGATTTTCTGTATTTTCATTAGAGTTCTCCTTGTTTTGCCCGCTGTTGCCAGTGATAGAACCAAATCCAAAGGCACTCCGTTTCCGTAATTTTGTATCAGATTTTAAAGGCGACAATTTTCGCTTCGGACGACCCATGTTGATGAATAAACAAACAACAAGTGCAAAATGATCAAGTTCGTTTATTTTTAGCTCACCTCAGCCATAGGCTCATGGTGAGCTATTGTGACCCGTCTTTGTCCGGCGTCCGTCGTCCGTCAACAATTTCCTTTAAACATCCTGGCACTGATGTCTATAAAAGTTGTTCAAATCATGACCACAGGGTCAAGGTCAAGGTCACTGCTGCTAAAAATAGAAATTCAGTCTGCTCAATTACTTGTTTGCTTAAGCCTATTGACACCAAACTTGGTGTATGGGTAGCTTATATCAAAAGGCAGCTTGGGGTTGCTACCCAGGTGTCATTGATCAAGGTCAAGGTTACTGTTGCTAAAAATAGAAATTCAGTCTTTGCTCAATTACTTGAGTTTGCTTAGGCCTATCGACTCCAAACTTGGTGTATGGGTAGCTTATATAAAAAGGCAGCTTGGGGTTGCTACCCAGGTGTCTGTGATCAAGGTCAAGGTCACTGTTGCTAAAAAAAGAAATTCAGTCTTTGCTCAATTACTTGAGTTTGCTTAGGCCTATTGACTCCAAACTTGGTTTATGGGTAGTTTATATCAAAAGGCAGCTTGAGGTTGCTACCCAGGTGTCCGTGATCAAGGTCAAGGTCACTGTTGCTAAAAATAGAAATTCAGTTTCTGCTAAATAACTTGAGTTTGCTTTGGCATATTGACTCCAAACTTGATGTATGGGTAGCTTTTATCAAATGGCAGCTTGGGGTTGCTACCCAGGTGTCTGTGATTAAGGTCAAGGTCACTGTTACTAAAAATAGAAATTCAGTTTCTACTTAATTACTTGAGATTGCTTTGGCCTATTGACTCCAAACTTGGTAAATGGATAGCTTTTATCTAGAGGCAGCTTGGGGTTGCTACTCAGGTGTCTGTGATCAAGGTCAAGGTCACCGTTGCTAAAAATAGAAATTCAGTTTCCACTTGATAACTTGAGTTTGCTTTGGTTTTTTGAATCCGCACTTGGTGTATGAGTAGCTTATATCAAGAGGCAGCTTGGGATTGCTACCCAGGTGTCTCTGATCAAGGTTAAGGTCACTGTTGCTAAAAATAGAAATTCAGTTTCCACTTAATAACTCGAGTTTGCTTTGGCATATTGACTCCAAACTTGGTATATGGGTAGCTTATAACAAGAGACAAATTGGGATTGCTACCCAGGTGTCTGTGATCAAGGTCAAGGTCACTGTTGCTAAAAATAAAAATTCAGTTTCTGGTTAATAACTTGAGTTTTATACTCAGGTGAGCGATTCAGGGCCATCATGGCCCTCTTGTTATAATAAAATACTTGTTTTTTTACTCAATTTGAGTAACGTAAACATGGCAATTACCATGGGCACCTTCATCCTTTTGTTTCAAATTGACGATACAATTAATGCTTCGTTACTATAGGCGTATTACCATCGTGAAAGTCACAAGTATTTTATGATGTTACTTTCTGGGTCAAGACCGGAGATGTTTACACAGTATGTGTTTGTAGAACACTAGGTAAATTTGGGTCGTTGTGACTACCAACAACACGATTTTCCTGATTTATTGCTGGCTGTGGAAGGTTTACATACACTGGTTTATCAACATTTATCAATATATATTTATAAACATATATCACAACATGAAAAACATATTGCACGAATTAACAAGTCACGCATTGTGACACTTGCAATTTAGACGATCGAAGCGGATTTAAAAATGAATCCTTTCGATTTTCATCTTGCTATTGCCATTTTTCGGATCCGTCCGGGTGAAGTCATAAGGGACTTTGCATACGTGATCGCTGTTTTTAGAAAACAAAAACAACAGAAGTGATCATTCCTGTGAGAAGCTTTTTTCCATACGTCACCGTTTTTGTTCAGGTCATACTCGAGGCGGTTAGACACCACTAAATGTCAATGCGCTTTTCGTATTGAGCATCACTGTCTAACACTTAACGAAATATTGGCAGATTTAAAAATCATTGTCATTTTCTGGGGCTATTTAAATTTGCATGTTTGAAAGTAATATTTTTGAACAAATAATTTTTTGTGGTAAGATGATATTCCTGAAGCACAAAATACATCTAAAGATAGAACATATCAATTTCGATTGTATTAAGACTGTTCTTTGACAGTAATGGAAAGGGCAACACTGTAAACGCCCTCAGCCCCAGGTTGAGCGGAGTTGTACTTTCTGTGCAGAACTCTACTTTCCGATTCAGCATTGAATATTCGGGATTCAATAATCCCGAAAATCAAATAAAAATATATAATTGCACTATGGACGAAGTCCGTTCGTGTCCGTGTTTGACAGCCGATAAAGCAATTCAATTTACTCCGCACATTATCTCTGAAATGAATCTACTTCGAATCGAACACTTTTTTTTATTTCTTTGTATTATTGTACCGTACTTATTTGTGGTACTTTATTACCTGGCATTCATTTCATATGCATGTATGAAACACTGCGATAACACTGCTTTCAGCATGCTTAGGACGCTGTTATTTGCCTTCTGATGTTAGAAACTGCTCTTAAAGATTTTGTGCTGTGATTCAAGTCAATTGTTCGAACCAGCAACTATATCAATAGAACCATTCCCGAATGCCTTGCTCCACCTCTGTAAATGTAAATAGTAGAAGCTAATTCATACTGCACAAAAAGACTTAAAAATTTTATAAGGAAAACATACAGCTTGTAATTAATATCCAAATTTACTACTCAATATTTGGTAAAGAAGTGAAATGTGCATAACAGGAATAGCAACATTCAGAAAACAAAGCCACAGAGCCAAAACGTAGAGGGGAAAAGAGAGCATGATTTAATAATGACACAACAATTAACAAAAAATGAGAAACCATAGGGGTTACCGCCTTGGAACGGTCAGTGGAGGTTTAAACCAGGTTCTAGGGTGCACTAACCTCACACTTGACCCAGCAGGTTCTCTTATGAACAAACAAGTACAAGTTGTCTTGGTGATTTAACTCCAAATCACCCATCAACTCGACAATGTTGTAAGGATCATTTGTCAACCTTAATGTGCAGGTTTTAAAAAAAATAAATGAAGAAGCGTGATTAATCATTTTCAACAAGTGCATCTTTTTAAGCATTTTGACTATTGGATTTGCTGTGGAAATATTTCACTCACAATTTGCACAACAAGGGGCAGGAATAATGACGAAGTCACAAATATTGGTGGTTTGATGATATGTACTTTCATGTGGCTGTTTTGCAAGTCTTATGTCATTCTCATGCTAGAGTGTTCACCAGGTTAATATTGACAGACTGTGAATAACAGATAGATGTGCACAGACAATTGTTCATCAAATTAGCTTACCGTCAGCAATGGTGAGCTAAAAACATGTGACAGATATTTCTTATTTCTAGTCAGTCAATTTACACAATTAAACATGCCTCTCACAGCTCCACTGTTCTCAAGAATGCATACCAGTCTAAGTGCCGAGCAAATTTTTCTGTAATGACCGCTTAAACATGTGTCATGTCCCTCTTGCCGCTTGTTTGGTTTATATCATTTCCTTCTATCTTTTTACATTTTAGGGAGCTGTCCACTTTGCGGACTTCATTTCTTGCTTCACTTGCAGTTTAAACACAAAAATAGTTACTATAAGTAACACATCTGATGTTAAAAGTATTAATTTCAAATGGCAGTAATAATTCACTATACTTTATGATGAGGATACCAAACACGATTGAAATACTTTTGAAGCTTCTGGTTGGACTGCCAAACCTTTGAAGCTGTCAAGGCTTGGACCTGTTGATGAAAAGCATCTTCATCCTTGGCCAAGGCAACTTTTCTCAGCAATGTTGGGATCTGATCCTTGTCTTCCACTGAATTCTCCTTTTTGCTGGTCCAGCGTTCCCAAGCCTGGTTTCTATGAAAGTCGCATATGAGAACTTGGGAATCTGAAAACACAACAAAGACTCTGTTAAAGTGTTCAGTATAATACAAAAAAAATCCCACAAGTAGATCACGAGGCACAAGTCAAACCAACACACTTTAATGGTATGAATGAAAGCAGGCATTTGTAACTGTTACTAAACATGCCTGAAAGAAAGTAACATCAACTACTGGAATGTGTTCGTATATGGTTTAGCATCAACATGTAACATACATATACCAGTAACAAGCAAAGGAGCAGTCTTGTAGACAGCTATATCCCCCGTTAAGGGAAACTAGTTGGGGAATCAAAGACGTATGTCATTTAATGAATTGACTGTACATGTATTTGTTGTTTCCTTTATTTAAAACAATATTCACAGATACACAAGTGAAAATTCCTTTAAAGGAGTATATCACAATAAGTTCTAACGGACAGAATTTTTTAAAACTTTGCACAATTAAAGAAAAGTCCTTCACATACAAAATGATATAAAGAAAAATATAGCTTTCCACGCTTGTTTTTGAGTAATCGCTAATTATTAGACCCCTCTATACGGCCATTTTGAAGGGATTTTGAGAAAACGCACATATATTTTTTAAATGATTGTTACATCTGGAATTCCTAATCAACACCTTATATCTATGCATGTTTTTGTTTGGTATTATGTGTATGTATGGTTTTGGATGGAATTATGTGAGATGTTTTTGTATATTTGAAGAAAAAACTTTGAAAATGACCAAAATATCCAACAAAAAAGGGAGAAAATTCAGTCCCTGACAGGAAAAAAACCTATATATCTTTTTTTGTAACGGACAGATTTTTTTTAAACTCCATAAAATGACACAGTATATATTTCTAAACAAAACAAAAACAAAAAAAAACAGGGGCTTCCAGGCTTAAAATTTTACTATATTCCTTCAAAGTTGGTCATATAAGTAAAAAATATCTCTAATTTTGATGCAATTCTACAAATATCCATCATAACATGTATAAATAGTTTTATAACATGCTCATCAAAACTAATTTCATATTTTGAAAGAAATAACTATTTATTTATCAAGAATTACATTACAGTTACCACATTTCTTTCACACAATTCCCACAAATGCAGCCCTAAGTGTTGCCAAAGTTTCCATACATATCGAAAAAACACCTATATCTGATAATGAATGAAAATCATACAACAATCCATAAATCTTATGATCCATTAAGTAATTATACAATTATTTCTGAACAACAGATTTAAGAGATGTTATAATCTAGGTTTGCCTATGTCAAGTTTCTCACCAAACAGCTGAGACAATCCACCTAACCCACCACGAGAGACAGCAAGTTATATGTTTTATATGACACAAATTCAAACCGGATGCTGCAATTTTCTTAGATATTTGACATGAAAGTATTTTCTTTTTGGTTAAAAATTCAAGAGTATCAAAATTAACATCAGTCATTTTCACATGAAAGTAACATTCAATTAATGATTTGGATGAAAAACTGAACTGTTGAAACAATTTGTCGATAATATTAGCGCTTGCGCAGAAATATGCGCGTAAACTATTGTATCATACTCCTTTAATGTACAGGTGAGTCACGCCTTGAGAAACTTTGTATTCCAGAACATTCATTTTTTTAGCTCACCTGAGCCTTAGGCTCATGGTGAGCTATTGTGACCGGTCTTCATCCGTCGTCCGGCGTCCGTCGTCCGTCATCCGTCAACAATTTCCTTTAAACAACATCTCCTCTGAAACCACTGGATAGATTTTTTTACAAAATTTGTCCTGAAGCATCCTGGCACTGATACCTACAAAAGTTGTTCAAATCATTACCACAGGGTCAAGGTCAAGGTCACTGTTGCTAAAAATAGAAATTCAGTCTCAATTACTTGAGTTTGCTTAGGCCTATTGACTCCAAACTTGGTGTATATGTAGCTTATATCAAAGGGCAGCTTGGGGTTGCTACCCAGGTGTCTGTGATCAAGGTCAAGGTCACTTTCGCTAAAAAGAGAAATTCAGTCTTTGCTCAATTACTTGAGTTTGCTTAGGCCTATTGACTCCAAACTTGGTGTATAGGTAGCTTATATCAAAAGGCAGCTTAGGGTTGCTACCCAGTTGTCTGTGATCAAGGTCAAGGTCACTTTCGCTTAAAGTAGAAATTCAGTTTTTGCTCAATAACTTGAGTTTGCTTTGGCCGATTGACTCCAAACTTGATGTATGGGTAGCTTATATCAACAGGCAGTTAAGGGTAGCTTCCCAGGTGTCTGTGATTAAGGTCAAGGTCACTGTTACTAAAAATAGAAATTCAGTTTCCACTTGATTATTTGAGTTTGCTTTGGACTATTGACTCCAAACTTGGTGTTTGGATAGCTTATGTCTAGAGGCAGCTTGGGATTGCTACCCAGGTGTCTGTGATCAAGATCAAGGTCACTGTTGCTAAAAATAGAAATTCAGTTTTTACTTAATTGCTTGAGTTTGTTTTGGCAAATTGACTCCAAACTTGGTGTGTGGGTAGCTTAAATTAAGAGGCAGCTTGGGAATGCTACCTACTTGTCTTTGATCAAGGTCAAGGTCACTGTTGCTAAAAATAGAAATTCAGTTTCCACTTAATAACTTTAGTTTACTTTGGTTTTTTGACTCCACACTTGGTGTATGAGTAGCTTATATCAAGAGGCAGCTTGGGATTGCTACCCAGGTGTCTGCGATCAAGGTTTTGGTCACTGTTGCTAAAAAAAGAAATTCAGTTTCTACTTAATAACTTGTGGTTGCTTTGATATATTGACTCCAAACTTGGTATATTGGTAGCTTATATCAAGAGACAAATTGGGATTGCTACCCACGTGTCTGTAATCAAGGGCAAGGTCACTGTTGCTAAAAATAAAAATTCAGTTTCTGGATAAAAACTTGAGTTTCATACTCAGGTGAGCGATTCAGGGCCATCATGGCCCTCTTGTTTCCAACCTGTGCAGGCCCAGATCAGTTTGTGCATCTATGCACACAATTTTGCTGATAAGTCTCGCAGCACTAATATCGAGGTATTAGTGCCAGAACCTGCTATCTCCACGTTTTGAAATTTTACAGGAGGACCAATTTTATCTTCAGTAATTTAATAATGGTTTTGTTCAAAGAGCGACACAGAAGTTTTATAAAGATTTCCTTTATTTTTTATAGGATACATGCATTTTATCTTTATTTTCTAAAAATAAGGTAAAATATGATCAAATTGTTCTGGTATTGCAAAACTCCCCTTTTAGCAGTGAAAAGTCTGTGCCGAAACATTCTATGAAGATATAGCCTGTTTTGGCATTCAAAATTCCCTTGATTTTATGTTAGCATTTCTGTGCCAGAACAAGCTATAAACTGATAGCTTGTAAAAACAATGCATATTGCAGTTTTTGTGACTGTCAAAAACATTCTATAAAATGATAGTACTTTCTGGCACTGACAAAGTTTTCATTAATATGCATTTAAAGGCATATAAGAACATGATATTGAGAAATAGATGGTTATGGCATAAGAAATAATTTATTTACATGTGTATTTTCAAGTCTTAAAAGGTCTAAAATTATTAAAATCATTTGACTTCAATACATAAGTACAAGTATTTCATCTGGAAAACACAAATTGTTCTTTTTGGGAAATTCTATCGCTGAGTGGATGCTGTCGCATTCCATGTGAGTATGGCCACTTTCCAGGAATTTGTGATCGATTATCTTTAAGTGATCTATATGTGTAATAGCATGAAGCAGAGACAGCGCAACAACCTGGTTCTTATTTTGTCCAGCACATGCATCAGAATACATGATAACATGGTCTACCTCTGAGGGTAACAAGTACAGTCTAAGGCAAGTAGCTATTTCACTAGATACTCTCATGCCATTCGTTTCTGTCCAAAGGTAGCAAGATCCCTTTCCATATCCTAAATCATAAACTGAGAGGTTATAAACACGTAGCTTTCTCATGCAATACATGACGCTAACAAGGGAACACGGTGTATATAAAACAGCTTGGAGATCAAATGCACATGTATGTACTTTCGAATTCTGCTTTGATAGCCTTTTGTCAGCAGCTTTCTCTTCTCTTGCTATGTTTTTTCGTTCTTGATGCTGGATATAATTTTGCTTTGCATCTTCAGTTAATGAGCCCTCATTTTCAGCATTATGATACTGTGTACATACATTACACTGGTCTTTCTTAGGGACGTGAAAGGAAATGTTAAACTCTTCGTTGAACACTCTACGATACATTGATAATTTGACAGGCTCACATTTGCTAGCTTCACATTTTTGTTGATAGAGTTCGTACATTTGTATTATATTTAACTTAGCGCCTAGATAATCCCGGTTTAAATCCTTTCTTGTATAATGTCCGGAAACTCTTGGGAACGTGTTCATGTGCTCTTTAACTAAATCTATTCTTTCTGGGTTTATTTTGTTGGTCGGTGTTTGTTTTCCCCTTCTTTCGGTTCCTTTGAAGTGTCCTTGGTTCTTATTTTCCAAAGCATGGTCTACATATGAAGTACCCAGTGCTAAAGTTGAACAGAACAACTGTTTACACACTTGCCTATTTTCACCGTTAATGTAAAATGTATATTTTTTTTAGATACCATTCTTTTCTGCTTCATTTTATGTCCATTCACCCCCAGTGGCAATTTGATTTGCCACTGACCGTTCCAAGGCGGTAACCCCTCGGGTTCTCAATTTTGTTAATTATTAGTGGTGTCTCTTTTGAAACTGATCATTTTATTAACCATGCTCTCTCCCTCTCTTCTTCTTGACTGTGTGGGGAGGCTGTTTTTTCTGAATGTGGCGATTCCTGATATGCATATTTCACCTTTTCATCTTCATTTAGAACTGTTTTTGTGTTTTTCATCTCCACTGGAACAAACAAAATCCTTTTGACGCTCGTAACTCTCTAGTGACCAGAACGACTGAAAAATCTCTTGTCTTTGATCTTATGTTACTTTTTGGTTACACTTAAATTTACATGTTGAACAATTGGATGGTTTTATTTTTCTTTCTGACACAACAAACAATTAACAAAAATGAGAAACCATATGGGTTACCGCCTTGGAACGGTCAGTGGAGGTTTAAACCAGATTACCTAATGTCCTTGCATCAAAATACAAGTACCTGCATCTATTGAAATCCCTGAATATACTGAATTATTTGCTAATGTTGATGAAAGTAACTGTCAAAAGTTTAACGAAAAAATCACACATAGTTTCCTATGTTTACAGTAATGATATCTGTGCAGGGCATGTTCGATTCAACCAGCGCGCCAGTCTTTCAACGCTTTCAGCGCTTTGATTAAATCTGTTGTGAGTTAATTAAGGTGCATGAAATGCCACATTCTCGCACTAAAACCTTTAACTCCTGGTCGCCGTTATCCAAAGTGCACTTAAGTTAAAGTTTAAATAATAAGACTGAGTGTCTTTCTGAATATCATTGTTTACCATACACACAGTGTCTAAGCGTACAGTTAACCAAAACGGAAGTTGCTGATCTGTACGCCGATGATCACATAGTTGCTTACAGAAAAACACGCGACATCGGCTTTTTATTTGTAAAATATATTCAAATTAAACGTGTTTTTTGCAGAAATTATTTTTATAATAAGTACATCGTTGATTAATAGTCTTACTGTGATCTTGAAGTCTTGAACTAACGGCTAGTGAAATTGCAATCTGTACTCTTATCACACTTGATCAGTACAAAATGGGGAAAAAGAGTGGAGAAAATCTGCATTTGTGACCTCATATTTTATAATGTATATATTGGAAAGGTATATATTTGACTTCCCGTGAAAGAAAAACCATTTCCAACGCTCACAAAATTCGTTGAACGGTGATTGAACGAATTAGCACCTAGAAAATGGTCTTTCTGTGCAGCAACCGAAAGTGACAAGACTGTACGCAAAGTTGCAGTACTTCAATGTCAGACTGTACGGACAGTTGCGATCATAAGTTCATCATAACTGATCAACTGAAAAGCATCAATGAAGCAAGAACTTGTTAAAGGAATCAATCAAAGGAGTCAACCAAATATAATGTAATATTTATCAAAAATAAAACCTTATATGATCACATTTTAGAACTGACAAGCAAGTTTTGAGCTATAAATTGATAGGTTCTTTACTCTGACCTACTGTTGAACCATATGAACGAATTGGTACACTTTGCAAATAAGACACCGATAATTGCTAGAAAACCTAAATCCCCTGACATTAAATAAAACCTAGTATAATCCTGCTGAAATCCCTGCCGGTGTTGGCAAAAATATGTGGCACTCTCTGGGAAAAATGGTCCAAAATGCAATTTTTGGCCAAAATGAGTTATTATCATTTTCAGGTACCTTGTTGACTTTGGAGTACAAAAATTCAAATTTTTTCCAAAAACGACTCATTTTAACTGAAAACCAGCATTTTTTAGGAAACCACCGTGAGTGTGAAAAAGCCTATTTTTGTCAAAATATGTTCAAATAAATAGGTGCATTTATGTGACAACTACAAGAAGTACAGTATTTCAGTCTCTGTTTATTGCCCATGAATAGTATTTATATATAAATCAAGTAACTTATTTTACAAAATGAAATACTACAATTTCGGTTACCATGGCAACGGAACTGAACAAACATATTTGACACATTTTTTCAGGTAACTGGCACCTAAATGATAACATGTTATTGTTTTTAAGTACAATCTATCTTTCTGGTCTGTTTGTTGATAAACCATACACAGAAATGTTGATTTTTTGAAAATAAAGATAATTTTTGTTATAACTATGCAGTTAACAAAATGACAAAAGCTTCATTAAAAGTGACAAAACCATTTAGGTGAAAGTTGTTGTACCCAATAATTGTTACCATGTTAATACTACCTGAATATTATGTACATATTCGTAACATTTGACCTTCTGAGTAATATGTTACACAATTAGTACTAGTTCTATAGTTGTCATGGTAATATTTTTGTATTATTTTCTTCAAAGTGGTATGAGGTCATTACAGCAACAACTACACAACTAAGAGCACAAATTAAATTAAATTTTGTATTATCAAATTGTGACATGACAGTTTTACTAAATGTTGCAAAATATTTCTAAGCACTGTGGAGGGGGGAACTTAGTTTCATGATGTAGATAATGTTTGATAATAAAATAACTTACATTGATATAGTTGACAATAGTTGACCTACTATGCACACAAAAAACTTAACTACATGTTTATGTTGGGTAAAGGTTCTAAATGTTTAAAAGACAAATTTTGCAACACTTGTTCAAAAACAAATAATATATTGGTAGAATAATCCATAAAAACTGATACATGTATTTCTAAGTTAATATTGTATAACAACATTATATTATAATTCAGTTACCATGGCAACAAATTGACTGAAAAATGAAAATTTTGAAATTTATTCAGAGATTATCAGTAATGCTTGCATAAATTAACTTTTTATACACCTGTTTTGGCAGATCATTTCAGATTGTAATACATATTGTTCAGCTAAACAAACAGTTAGCACTTCTCCTTTTTGGGATACAACACACTGAATCCAACAGGCTTTTGGTACAGATGGGTGGACATTCAGTTTTTTAACCACAGTTCACACACAATAAGCCTAATTCTTCATTCTTCATACTGGTACCAAATCCTCTGAGGATCAAGCCCAGAATAGGAAGCCTGTCAGGAAGCAGGTGTTCAAATTTGGCACTTTTCGCAAGACACTGTTCCACTTCTGGGTTAGTTTCATTCCTGCAAATGGGAAGCACATCTGGCCTGTCTGATGTCATTCTGAAATAATTAAAAATCAATGCAAAATATATAAATTATGCAGATGACAGTAAACATTTGTTCAGCCATGATATCATATTTATTATGCATCTAACATTAGTGTTAAGTGTAAATTATCAAGTCCAAAGCCAGTTGAATCAAAAAAAAATTAAACTATTTTAATAATACTACAAGGAAATTCTGCCCAGAAAATTCAAAATTAAAGTTCCAGAACTGATACTTCTTAACGATTAATTTCTGAACAATACCTATTTGTTCATATATATATTGTTCAAGATAATTAAAACTACAAGCAAATGTGTAAAATACCAGATTTTTATCATAGTATCATAGGAATTGTTACTTTGTTTGTTTGCAATTAGCATATACCAGTGTCAATAACATGATTTCATATTTAGCAATTAAATAAAAAAGATAATTAAAGCATAACCTTAGAATGACTATGACCTTAAGGAACAAACATATGTGAATAAAATTAAAACTTAATTTTTTCCATTGTTACATACCATATGACAGTGTTGCCGATGTTCTGCCGTGCACAGTTCTCCATGTTTAAAACTGCATTTTTCTAGTCATATCCAGGAAACTCAAATTGGTGGTGGAGTTATGTCAAGCTGTATTGCCTGCCATTCAACCAACATTATGGAATTTCTCATCTATGAGATATAACATCCGAGTCCCTGTAATAATTATTGCAAATATAAGTTCATTATCTTAATATAACATTAATAATTTCTTTATAATTTATAAATTTGTCTATTCATACAAAAGAACCAGATCTATGGCTTTCCATACAGTCTCAGTACAGCAGCCAATGCAATGTTTTGAAGGTTATTTTCAGCTTTATTTTTTTCAGAATCAATACTATCTGAACAAACATTTTCCATTTATTTAAATGTTCATTTTTTGAAATCGTTATTATCATGGTTATTTCCGCCTCCTTTATCAGTAATACAATGGGCTTTCAAACTCACTGTCCAAAAATTCGACAATCTCTGACAATTTTGAAATGTCATGATTTGAAAGTTCCCTTATTAAATTCAGGATCACAGTGTAAAAGTAACTCATCTGGCACCTAATTTAGAAAAGAAGATTGACTGTTGTCAATGTTAACGACGAAGATGCATAAATCAGATTGTTTATTATATCAAAAAATATTTGTAAATAATCAACTGTTTAACAAGGTAACGACCGCCATTTTCACTTCCGGAAAATGAAATTGCACCAATTTCATACATGATTTGACATAATTTTGCACAAACAAGGAATACAATAGACTATAAGTTGACTTACCTGTTCAAATCCATCACTTTACCGACATTTTAGTTCTTAAAATGCTGGTTTTGCAGTTCAAATATCACGACTGTTTGGTACATGTGTGAATCACAATGTGTGGCGTATGTTAAAATAAGGGACGTAATTATTGTATAGATAGATAGTAAACGAGATTATTTTAAATAAAGATTTCGGTAATAGGTTCAAACGAACATTTTGTCTTACGCACTTGGATTATAACACTAGACATATTCCTCTTAGTATCATTTAATACAGGCAATTAGTAAAAGTTAATGCGATTTGTGCGTGCCGCGAAGTTGACGTCATTTTACTCGAAATGACGTTTGCCGAATTTGGCCCAAAAGTCTCAGAGAGTGACACATATACATTATGCACAAATATTATCTAAAGACTTTAACAATCTGGTATTTGACAGGAAAATTCCATTAAGTGGTTTCAGATTTCGAAATCCACCACTTCGTGACTGAGTTAAGTTAGTCTACAATTACGTCTGCATCTGCTAAGAACTTCATGTTTAAGGTCGTTAAAATGTCGAGTTGGATATCATTTTGGCCGACTTTCATTGGTAGATTTCAGGGATTATGTTAATCTGATTGGAGCATTCTATAAAATCTTTAGAAACTATGGTTGAAGTACTAACGCGTATTTGTCTAGCTATATTAGGGCTTCTACTGTTCGCACTTCAGAGAAGAAATGAAAACATTACAGCGGGCCTTTACATATCTTGCACGGTCTTACCACTGATATAGCCCTGTTGGACTATAACCGTTTTTTTTTCACGCCTCCTTTCATGAAGAGCTATCATAAGATTTTAAAACAAGTCTGACTTTGAAACAGAAGCCAAGATCAGTTATTTGTTTATACAATTGTATTATTAAAAGAATGAGCAAATTTGTTGAAAAAATATGCATTTTTCAGGTTCTCGTGCAAGAATTATTAAGGTGAACTGAAGCTAAAATGATAACCTGTCGATATAATCAGAAAGAATTAGCTGGGACCATAAATTGTTAATGATCTGTTTGACAACTATGCGTACAGATGTTAGGCATCTGTTAACAACTAACAATCGCGTACAGTTGTAACTATGCGTACAGTCTTATCATTTACAGTGACAGAAAGAAAGTATCATTTTCTCGTTGCTAAGTCGTTCAAACTCAGGTCAACGAAGTACACAAGTTGAATAAACGAATTTTCTCCCATACCAACACAAATATGGTCTATTAACACAAAGAAATTTGAACCCAAAACGTCCCGTTTTGTTCAATGTTTTGCTCCTATTTTCACTGATCGAGTTGGGAACGATGATGGATTATAACAATACTAATCCTTCCTGTAAGTCTATATGATCACAGCAGGACTAACAATTAACGTTGTACTTACCACAGAAATATTTTTTTCCAAATGCACATGAAATTTGGTTTATTTACCAATACATAATTCGATATCGCAGGTTTTTCTGTAAGCAACTATGTGATCATCGGCGTACAGATCAGCAACTTCCGTTTCGGTTTACTGTACGCTTAGACACTGATACATTCTGTTGTAAATAAAAGCGAGGCTCAACGTGCTTCCAAAAATAGCACGTCCTGGATTGTTTACCGTGCAAGTGTGAACGAGAACTTAACCCGGCCTAACTAATGCGGGTTTATTAACCCAGAAATCATTTCAGTAGTTGCAACACGGCATCTACTTGATGGGTAATAGCCAGTGATAATGAAGTTTGATTCCGAGATTTTTTTCTTTTCTATGTTTGTATCCCGATCATTAAAGCTTTTCTTAAATTCAAAATTGAATTTGATGTTGACGCCCAGGAGACGCTTTTACACGACAACACTACTTCATGACATAAAAAGACTGGGACGGGCAAACTTTTGTTTTATGCAATGTGTAATTTTTTGGTGAAATTAACACGGTTAGTTAAATTTTCTTAAAAGCATCCCGGCAATAACAAAAACTACTTTAACATTAATTACTTGAATTTAACGTAGGTTGTTTAAAAATATAAACTTTGCAAATAAACTTGAAAGGACAATATTATTTTGTATACATGCTTTTCCTGTAGTTATTTTAAACTTAAACCGAAATGTTCATAGATCATGAAGTTGGTAATCATGCCTGTAATTTGTCGGTTAATCGATCTAAATTGCTTTTGATCGTGGCCACTTTTATCACGACTTATTCCTTACAATGAATAATATAAATATACATTGAATATAGAAGCGAACAGTGGTCTTGCATTAAGTAATATAATTTACAACAGCAAAAATTGTATGTATTGACTGCTGAAGCAATAATCAAGGGTTAAAAAAGAAAAGAAAGAAGAATTCTTATTATTAATTAATAAATGAACCCGCACTCACGCAGACACCCATATACACTTTTCCAAAACAATTTAATATGTTCCATTATATTTCACGGGTTATAATTTTCATGTATTTCACTTTAGGACAAATGCACGAAATCAAACCAGTTTGACAGCGTAATCAAACCACTGAATATCTATTCCAAGTGCGCAAATGTATGCCTGCGCGAAACTCTCATACAGGGCTTGTGCGAAAATTGATCCCCGCGAAATTAAATGATACTACGGTAATGTCTGCAGCAAACAGTCATGTCATACTGTAGTATTATTTAATTGCTTAATTTTCGCGCATTTGACGCACATGGCATTTTCGCGCGAACATAAATTCACGCACTTGTATTGCTACGATAGGATAATATATTATTTGCTTCATATTTCACTGGAGTTTGATTAAGCGCACATCGCATAGCGCGAAATACTCGAAAATTAAAGCCACGCGAACTATAATGATACCACAGTATTATTGTGACAATAAATCGTTGAGTTCCAAAGTTTATTCCCGTGAATGTAAACGAGTTTTATAAATCGTTAATTTGTGGAACGGATGTGTTCTGTTGATTTTCTCAAGCTCTAAGTTTTGTTTCAGCATGTAGCAAAAGGTCATAGATTTGTGATATATTCAAGTGAAAGTTTATATAAAGCTTCATAACACAATCTTCCACACCTAAACCTGAGCAAATGCCCATCAGATAACAATTAATGATGGATTAAAACCCCCTATATATTCAATTTAAAGGGAGGTAATAGGAAATGTTTGGGATTTCTAGCGTTTTTTTTTTTAAGAGGACGAGTTGTTTTATTAATGATTTTTTGTGATTTTATTGACATCAAGAACTGGAAAAATTGATTTAATTCCAACAAATGTGAATATTGTTTAGAATCACGTACTTCTTCCTAAAACCCCAATAATAGCAAAGGGAAAGATAACTTAGCCGTGACTGCAGATTTTCAAGAACATTTTATTTCTTTGTAATGATTACAGAAATGCAGATCTGTTCAACGAAGATATTTTCTATTTTATTTTTCTAGTTTTACAAAATCACAGGTAGAAAAGTGGGTACTTTTTATTTTTGCTGAGTATATATTCCATCCGTATACTTTAACAACTGTCGAGCAACTTTTTAAAATTTATTTCATCATAAACCGTGTAACATTAAACACGTTTATTTAACCGTAACACCTCTATGATATTTATAAACATGAATTGCTCAAGCATGAAAACGTCAACGTCAGATAACTCTTAAAGCTTCCTACTCGCAGTTCAGGGTGAAATACTTCAACGTCAGATAACTCTTAAAGCTTCCTATTCACAGTTCAGGGTGAAATACTTTAATGTCTCAGGTGTGTTAATATTAATTATTATTCCTCACGTGATTAGTTTACTATACAGCGTAATGTGACGTCAAATGCTGACAATCCGTAATGTTACCCTCTAGACATTACCTATACGCCCGCTTGACATTACGAATCGGCCCTCGCGTGCGTTGAATGATTTTACTGACAGTTGAATTAATGTTTTATTGATTAAATTGACTTTTTATTTTGTGTTAATATCATTGTTGAATAAATTTGTAAAAGTTTCCGAATTATTGACATTATCTGTCTCGGGTGAACATTCCGTTCTATCACCCACTGAAGGATGTGATATTTATATAATGTACCACTAAAATGTCTTGGCAGGAACAAATTTTGCCGAAATTTTAGAGTAATCAAACATTTTAGGATCTGTTGTGAGTGAATTTTACTGCGTTGTTAATGCTAAAACGACTTTGACTTTAAATATACTCAATTTTACGTTGACTGTGTAAAAATATTAATAAAAACATCATGTTTTCTTTGTTTACATGTCTTCTTAAGCTAGATTTTAATTCTGATTTTCAAGATTTACTTTTTTCTTTTGATGCGTTATCAGGCACCTTTAAATATCTATAAATACATGCATATATAAATAAGAAACGGTTGATTGAAAATATTTTACGTGATATGAAATGGTGTATCTATCATCAATGTTTTGTGACAGTCAGTTCGCTTTATCCGGTAGATGACACAATCGGTTTATATATTGTATGACACAGTTAAGCTACTTTCATTTCTTTCATTTGGATTTCTTCTCATTTGCTTATTCTGTCGCTGATTCTATGTTTCAAAAATAATTTCACAATCCTAGAGAAAATGTATGGTCATGTGGATATCGATTTCTGATCAGGAATTAGTATCAAGAAAGCTCTCTGTTCATTGTACACGTGTGCCGTGTTGAATTATGACCCGATGACCATTATTGTACGGCAGGGTCATTTTCGGAGGGTTGCATTGCTTGTATAAATGAAAGATATGCAATCGCTTAACTCTTTAAGGATTTTTAGTAAACACTTTTATTAATTCCATTGAGGAAATGGAAGTCATGATGCTAATTGCGACGTCATTTAAGTATTATGTGACGTAATTTAACGAATGTTTACTATTTCAAACAGAAGCAGTTTTATATCTTGTTTTTAAAATCTAAAAGCAACTGGAAAGGATGGGAAGTTTCTAAATTTGAATGCTTATAATGTTTATAATGGTACGATTCTGCCATATACCGCAGAGCTTCGTTCACATCAGGTTTTATGGGAATTATTGAAAATATGAATGGAACAATGTAAGCAATAAAGTGTTTTATATCGAGATATTTTACTGGGATGAACAGTATTATTTTAATCATGAACTTTGATGAAACGTAACACATAACAATTTACAAACTAAAAAAATCGCAGGGTCATTATCGCTATTTTTGTCAACTCATTGCGACTTTGAATATCGCTTCCGGTCGTTACTAAAATTTGTCACTTAATATTTGTAGACATGTAAAAAGTACTGAGTTAGTGTGCAGGGAAACATTTTACAGCCGCCATACACACAAAACAACGCTATTGTGATATTTAAATACTATTAGATGGAAACGAACTTAAACGAACACGACAAATATCACAATATACCGTACTCAACCTGTCTGACTTAAGTGAAATTTACAGGAAATAAACATAACAGACACGTTGAAAGAACATGTTACACCGATAATCCCTGGAAACAGTTAACAAACCAAACCCTCTAACGATCCTCTTTAGGCAATCAATACTCCAAACTTTGTTTGCTAAACAGTCCACAAAGGTGGATAAAAGGTTAAATTCACTTACCCCGTTACGCAAAACGATGCCATATCGCATTTAAATTTAGTGAAACAGTGAAATAGGGGAGCAAAAACGTTCAATGTCTTTTTTCATGTATAGACCGTCTCAATTTACATTCAATTTAAACAAATGACTTTTCAATAAAAGCTTTGCACTGTATAAATAGTCTAGAAAATAAAACCTGAAAAAATGTTTCAAGTGAATGGATATATAATATCTCATGTGATAAACTGTTTTCAAGTAAGCTAAAAACGACTTATTAAATGTATGTTAGTTTTAGAAACTGAGTCTCGATTTAATGCATACTTGTCTGGTCGCACTGGGTTCCCCTCCAGCTTATGGTACAGCTGCACGTGTATCCATTCACTTTGTCTTCGCATGTGGCACCATTCTTACATGGCGAGCTTGAACACTCATTGATATCTGTCAACGAAAGAAGATGTTAACACTTGGACTATCTGTAGAACCAACTCGGCACTTACCGTGTCACGCAAAAATTGTCACAAACTATACACATCCATACTAATATTCCATACCATATGCGAAATAAAGATACATTAGTAACACTCATTTGTGTGAAGTTTCAATGAACTGCGTTTTGCCGTTATTGAGATTTTGATAAAACAATTTATCTATGAACGAGCTGGGGAGGAGTGTAGTAAGCCCTTAAAGGATGAACAGGTACAGTTGAGTACTACTTAAGTTTTCCGGGGTCTTGCACATCGTTTTCGCAACAAATTCGGAAAGATTGAAATATGTATGTGAAAAACATCTATTTTACCTAACATTAACCGGAAGTAACGAATACTCCAGTGCCTCAGTACTTTGATTATTTTAAATGTGTAGTTCACAGCAAAAAGGACATAATGAACATGTGTTTTTAGTGTATCAAGTATTCTGCTGCTTTGGTCCAGAATTCAAATTCCACGGCTCCGCATTTACAACAACATTCTGTCTAGGGTTGGTTGAACTATTAGGTACCGGTGCCCTGTATCAACAGGGTCAGTTTCTTTTATAAAATTTTAAACGCATTTTCATTGTTATAGCACCTTTATATCGCTTGTTCATGTGTGGTTGTCAAGTTTTTATCACGAAGAAA